>VDFB02368020.1:0-10298 GCA_007258455.2 Sequoia sempervirens | reverse complement strand
GTCCACTTCACCTTTTAGGGATATTCACATGTTACATGTTTGGAAGATGTGAGGGCTTGTGAGTTCTCAACTCACCTTAGCCCTACATCTTGATATTTGGTGGATCAATCTCAACCATCCATTTCCCCTAGGATTTCTCAAAAATCCTATAAATACCCCCTCTTTTCTCTCATTTTGGAGGAGATCATTTGTGCTAGCCAAACTCTTGCAGTTTTGTTTCTCAACCAACACTTAGTTATTTTCATGTTTCCAAGCATCATTTGCATCTCACATCTCACATCTTGTGCCATCCAAGGAGCATACACGTCAAAGATCGAAGGGCCAACCAAAGGATCGACTCAACGCAAGGTATAAAGTTCCATTTTGTGACTTTGTCTTGTTTTGTTTCCAACTTAGGCTAATCTTGAAGTGTAGGTTGTTTTAAGTTGTTTATTTGCACTCTTTAACTTGTTGCTTGATTTCTAACGCTCTATTTCGACCTATCACACTACAAAACAACAACCCTTCCAAGAAATTATTAAATAATGCCAACCCTCAAATATAAGAAAAGAGTAAAGCAAATCAAGATCATTTGAGCAAACAACAAAACATAATCTCACATTATGTAGGGTTAATTTAAACATAGAGGATTAACCTAGATTGTAGACTTGACCCAAACTAATGGACTTGATCTTTGATAGATCATAGGATCAATGCAGAACCCAATACATTCACTTGATAGAGAGATTACACTTCTAGGATAGAAGCGCAAAACATTTTAGAATAGTTTTGAAGGGAACTATTCTTTAGTGATCCAGCTAAGTATTGTCCTCTTCTACATTTACTCTCCTAATTTAGCTATAGTAAATTATCATATTATTAGTCTCGTGTATATTTGGTTAATCTAGGTTGATTTATGCTTAATCACTCTAGATTAATTTTAAGGAAATTTTCTTTTCCTTTACAATTTGGTGAACTTGATTGATTCTACATGACTTAGTTTTGCTCTCTACAATTTAATATTACCATTAGGGTTTCTATATTTACATTTTTTTGATTTTGCATCTTATTTCTAATCTAATATCCCTTTTTCATCCTTGTGATTCATTAAAATTTCTTTTTTGGGGGGTTGTGTGTACTTGTTTATATTGTATATCTATCATCCACCCCAACCACATTTACATTAACCTTAAGGTTTTAAACATTTTGCACCTATTTTTAGATCTAATGTACATATGATTTTTCTTATTTGAGATTTCATTTTTTCTATTTACATTATTTCATCATGGATGTGTTTTCCCCTTCCTTACCAAGCTCACTTCTTATGTCACTATACTTTATGGTGACACACCTTCTATAACTTACAATAGTGTCTTATCTACTACTTAATGCCTTTATGCACTTGATACAACTAGGGATCTTGGATCATGTGATGTTGTAACTAGCAAGCCTACTAGATTTTCTTTTGCAAGTATATATTTCCTCTCTTGATTCATTATTCCTTAAGGAGCTAGTGTTGTGTGCCTGAAATGCACATGATTCACCTTTATTTACATATGATGATGCACCTTTGTCCATACCTAGTGATACACATTGATTTGGGATTACTTATTTATGATGATTACCCTAGTGATGATTTTTATGATGATTGAACTACTTATACCAGTGGTGGTGTGCCAATACATGGCACATATTTTTCACCTTCACACAAAGTTTCTCGTCCTCCCTTCCTGTCTTGTGGATTGTGATATATTGATGATATGTTTAATTATGAGTACAATGGTAATCCCTTATATTCTCATGGTGGAGATGACAATTTATTACCTAAAACATATTCTAGCATCCTTTCTTTAGTGGAAGTTATGGATTTCTCCACGCACCATGATTATATACAACTTTTTGATACAAACTCACATGTCACGTATCCTTTCATGTTTTTCATAGATATGTCTTTTAATTATTTTACATGTTCTTCCACACTTGATATTAAACAAACACATGACCTAGATGTGTATAAGGACAAAGAACATCATGAGGATAATATGCCACTAATTGATAATGCATCTTCCACTATTAGACATGGCATTATGCATACACATTATAGGAAATGTTGAGAATTATATTTCCCCTTATTTGGACCACCACATTACTGAGACTCATTATCTAATAAAGAGCATCAATGATCAAAAATAAACCTCTAGATGAAAAGATCATTTCAAACCAAAATTACACATTCCTTTAGCTTGTGTTATTTTGACTTATCTTGCACAAGGTGGATTTGTGGTACATTGTGTTTCACAAATGTTAGCAATAAAGGTGATCGATAACAAAATTTGTAATAATTTCATGCTATGTGCCTCCCCTATTTTCATGAGGATCAATTTTTTGCAAAGGTATTCCCATTGAGTTTGAATGGTCATTCCTTACATGGTTTTATCAATTACCACATGATTCTATCACTTCCTTTAACGATGTGGATAGTGTTTTCATGAAACATTTTCATTACGATATTGAGTCTAAGATATTTATTTCTCAACTCATGAAATGTAAAAAAGAAAAACAATGTTGAAAATTGAGGTTTTTTCTTAGCTTAATACCTTGTAAAACTTTTATGATTACTGATCTAAATATGTATTCTTTGTTACGAATTATTTGTGGGTGATTATCTAATTAATCCATTTTACCGCTAGAATGAAGAGAGAAGTTGATAGAAGAACTAGACAGGATATTAGAAATATCACACAAGATGTACTGTGGAGAAACCCTTTCGGGAAAAAAACTCCACCAAGAATTATTCTATTATTCAATCTCTGAATTACAATAGCTCCAATTCTTGCTTGATAATGCTTCTTCTTTCTTTACCAATCTTCTTCACACCTGCAATAACAATTATGAAAACTCTATTCAACTTGAATGAGAAATAGAGACAATATGCAACCTTGTAATCTCCAAATGGTGATAATTACAATGCACAAGCTTAAGCCTTAGAAAAGGTATGCCATATTGCTTCAAGTTGAGTTCTACCGTGAAGACCAAAGCTTAGAACATGTGCTTTACCCATTTGGGCATCCCAAACTAAAGCTACAACTCATCCTTCACTTCGGTGATAATTACAAAGCTCTTCCTCAAAGATGGCGCCCAAAAGAGGGTCCCACTTAATAGAGCCTTCAAAAATATCTTATCATGCATTGGAGTTAATTCCAAGAAAGCATCTTAGGTGCCCAAGTTGGCTCTAAGTGATTTCTAGTTAATTGAAACATTTACTCAACACCATTCCCAAAGAATGGTCATCCCTTGTTAACTGAAGGTAGTCCCCTTTATTCCATAATAACTTCAATGTTATTAGCCATGCATATTAACTGAAGCTAACTACATGCAACTCAAAATAACTAACATGCATGCAATATGCACTTGCATGCAACTAAAGATAACTGAACCGAACTAAACTGAACTGAACTGAACTAAACTAAACTAAACTAAACTGATTCTGAACTGAATTGAACTGAATTGAACTTATCTGAACTTAACTTAACTAAACTTCAAGCATGCAAACATCAAATCCTAACTCCTAGGATCTTTACATGATTTAGAAGTGTTAACCGTTAATTTATAGTTAACCAACACAAGGTGAGTTTTCAATCTTTACCATGTGTGTGTGTGCACCCACATGCTCCTATTATTTAGGAATAACCACAATGTCAATTCCCCCATGATTTATTTCATCCAAATACTAATCTCATCCTAATCTTAGTGTTGTTGAACACATTCCAAGAATCTAGGATACATGAAATAATTAATGTTTAGGATTTGCAATTAAATGGCATCCTATTTCCAACAAACAAGAGTTAATTAAGGATTATATTTTCATATTTCAAGCTTTGGATAATAATGTGTTGTCTTCATAATGTTAAAATGAGCTCCAACATATGTTTATGAATGGTTTATTTCCAATTTTTCAAATCCAAGTGTTTTACATGCCTCATTGTTTATTTTAACAATTTTATGTGGTACTATATGTAAGTTGGTGTATCTTAGTATAACATCCCATTTTAAATCACCATATTTAACACTTCCCTCTTTTTCCATGTGTCAACACCATTATCACATTAAAAAAAGGGGCAATGAGGATGTAGTTAATGACATTCATAATAATCATGATGTAGTTCTCAAATCAAAGCATTTTAAAGAATTGACTACATTTGAAAATCCTTCACATGTGGTATTGGAACAACTTTTGCAACATAATCTCATTACTTTACCTCTTGTCAAACCAATGGATACATATAAGATTGCACAAACAAGGCTAAGTACTTGTGTTACTATCATCACACACATGGATATTCTTAGAGAGATACATAGATTCAAACATAAAGTTCAAGATATTATCAACAAAAGGGAGATAAACATGAAGCATATTTATGAATCCATAACTCTCTCACTTGATTGGGTTAATCATAAGAACATAAATGAGGTGCATGGAGAGACTATTCCTAACTCACCTCATGTTTAAGTTGCATGTGAAATAAAAGAGTAGCCAACTAATATGCAATAAGAAACTTGTAAAATATAAAAATCAAACATAGAAGAGAAAGAAACACAAAGCCATGAAGATAAACATGATAATTTCTCTTAGGATGATGACAATGAAAATAATTACAATCATTTAAAGAAAAAGGCTAATCCATCCAATTTTGTCACATTTTATACATGAGCACCACTATAACATATATCCATATATACCTATAGCTTAGGTTTTGGCTTCTTATTTTTATTCTCTTAATGGATTATTTTATGTTTTTTATTATGTCTTTTTTTAGGTGTTTTTTGCACTTATTTCACCCTTTATATTTGATTTCATCCCTATTTTCTCCTATTGGATGAGCATTTTTGTTTTCCATTTTGTCTTTGTGATGTAGGAGCATCTCAAGAGTCAAGCAATCTTACATCACTTAAAATTATCTCCTTTCTATTTTTATTTATTTTTAAACATTTTGAACAGTCTTATCACAAAAGTCGATTCCTATCACAAAGCTTATTTTACCCAACATCATATTTTTTTACGGTCAAAAATTATTATCACATATTATCGTGTTATGGTATATGGCTCCCAAATTTAAATTGTGAGATTGTATTGAACTAACACACATGTTTAGGTGACAATTTTGTGATATATTTTATTATTGGGAATCACAACATATTTTTATTTCTAAGAGGGACCATTTGAGCCCTTCACACCAAAATTTGAATGTTAAATCTATTGTAATATTTTAGGTTAGTCTTAGGAATGGTTATGGAAGAAGGATCACAACCCATGGTTAGCAAAAAGTCCTTACTTGAAGAAATTATTATTAGGGGAGAATTTGTTCCTTGGAGAAAGGAGATGGAAAATATAGGTCTATAGTTCTAAATATTATAATCTTGTTCCATATTTTTTTTAAATAAAACATAGCCATAAGCACTCTTGTTCTTAATTTTCTTGTAATTTTATGTCATGTCAAAAGGTGATATGTGAAGTGTTGGTTTTGTGTCGTTCTCTTATATTCACACACACACATACACTCATTCTAAGAATTATGTTTCTATTGTGCACTCTTATGTTGATTTTCTTATTTTTGTGTTTGGTTGTATGAATAAACCATTTTTAATTAGACCTTCTATCCATGAATGCATCACTTTTTTATTTGTATCTTATTTGTGCCTATGTGTTACTTTTGCATTTATTTCCTTCTTGAGTTACCAATTTTTTCTCTTTGCTTGTCCTTTGTTGCTTATTTATGCTTTCTAGCATTTTCCCTTTTATCATGTTGATTTTTGTTTTATCTTCTATTCTTATACCCAATGTTTCTTCATTATTATATGACCAATATTTATTTCCTATTAACATCATATTGTCATATCATGCTTATTGGAGCTTATGTATTGATCATATGGGTGAAAGCACAAAGTTGAGTCCACTTCTAGTGGAAGTTTTGATCTTAGAAAAAATCCTAAAATCAGGCAAAACAAATCGGGATCCCACTTTTAGCAAATTGGGATCCTGTTTCGCTTCGAGACCCTGAGCTGAAAATTAAAATGGGATCTCGTTTCATGGTTGTGACATGTTGTGTGAGGGGGAAATTTGAGAGTGTGAACAAGATAATTGCAATGAAATAGAAACTAATCTAATCAAAACAAGAATCTAGATCTATGCCCATTCACTCAAGAAATGAAGCTAAACTATTACTGAATTCAAGAAACGAAATCAAAAGATGAAAGCATAGATGAATTCACAAAAAGAATAGTGTTACCATCCCATGTTAGAGTGTATTCGTAAAGATGTGTTTGCTCGTATCAATGTGAAGCCTCCATAGTTGTGTTGTGAGAGCTTGAAGAACATGTGTGTTGATCGAAGATATTGTTTGAAGGTTTGTCAATGGTGATTCAGATCTTGACAGTACTTCGTTGTGCAAAATAGGTTGATTCTTCAATCCTTTTTTTTGTGAGAAAAGAGGTTTGTTATATAAAAATTGTGATTTGAAATGGATGATGAGGATTGCATAGTATAATATCTTGATCAACAGTTGAAAGATGTTGAGAGGATTTAGATGGGTATAATATGCAAAATGGAATTACGTAGTAGTGTGATTGAGAATAGGTCCAGTCGTCCGAGTGAATTGATCAATCGGGGATTAGATTGAGCAATTAGTGATTTGTAATTTGCTCAATCAAAGAGGTGGTTGAGAATAATTAATTAATTAATTTAATTACTTAATTCGGTTGGGAGTGAAGTCACGGGAAAACTTTGAGCTTACAGGGTACATTTGGACTGCATTTGTTTGGGAAGATGGATTTAATTAAATTATTATGATTTTAATAATTCAATCGACTTACGGGAATAAAGTAAATTAGGGATGTAATTAAATAATTGATGTTAGTTAAATAATCAAGATGAATTAAAGTTAGATTGGGACTTTATTAAATAAATGTAATTTATTTAATTGGTCGAAGTGATAAAATGTCAATTAATTAAATAATGTCATATTATTCCAGTGTGGCAAATAGGGTTTTAAGGACTTTATTAAATAAATGAAATTTATTTTAGTGAGTCCAAAAATGATGAAAAGTGAATTAATTAAATAATGTTGTATTATTTGTTAATAGAATTAGGGTTTTGATGCAATTGATGTGAAATCGTTGATATTGATGATAATGATAATTAATGATGTGAAGGTGTCATTTGGTATGTGATAGGTGTTAGGTCAATTTTGCATGTCTACATTTTGCCCCTCTTTAATACAAAGTATGGGTTGCTTTGTTTCAAAGATTTGATGTTAAGATCAAGATTTTGAAAAAAAAATATGCCCCACTATGCCTCGACGATTAGCAAAATGCTGATAGGACTCTGTGTTGCCCCCTCGAGAGGTTGGCTGAAAAAATCAATTTGGAGGTCAGGCTCATGACTCTATTTTATTTTAGTTTCGATATGTTTAGGATGAAAGATTAAGTCTATAGGTCTTAGATTTTGGTTCAAATGTTCCTGGGAACTCTTAATTTGAATGTAGGAAGGTTCCCTAAGTGAAAATTAGGGTTTTGGAGGGTTAAAATAGGTAATTAGGGTTCTAATTACCTCATTTTCACTTTGAGCCTATAGAGAATTCTTGCCTCTGGATTTCTCGTTTTGTCAGTTGTCGAAGAGCTATGGTGTTGATTTAGGGAGCCCCACTCGCGTAGACGCAGTTCAAGAGTATGGACGGCCCACAGGCGTCGATGCCTTGGTATGTGCCCTCTTGATTTTCATTTTTGTCTTTCCATGTTTATGTAATTAATGCACAAAGTCAAACTAGTCAATAGCGCAATTTTTAGGTTTTTAGTGCTTTTACATCGATTTCAATGCTTTTGACATTTTGAAACAAGTGCTTTTGACATAACTTTGTGCACTTGATTTAATTTTGTGCTTTTGTCTTAATACTTCGCTTTTTCATTTTTCCTTTGCTTTGAATTTTTGCTTTTAATTTTTATGCTTCGTTTTCTATGCTTTTGTGTTTAATTTGCACTTTTGACATAAATTGGCACTTTTGACATATGCACTTTTGAAATTTCCCATTGCTTTTGTCAAAAATTCCTCACATTTGCTTGTTTCCATTGCTTTTGCTTTAAAATTTAGTGCTTTTGACAAAATTTCTTTGCTTTTTTACTTTTTGGGAACCCTAAGTCAATTTGTTCATCATTTGAGGTTCATTTTACGTTTTTAGGGTGAACCCTTGACATCTTGGGTTGAATGATTGTAAGTGGTCCTTAAATGACTACAGTTGAGGGATCAACGATCCTGAGATCTATTCGATTTGATTGGTGGTTTCGACGTGTTGGAGCGAGATTTCCTAGATGTTGTTGGGTTACATTACATTTGTTACATGCCCCCCATCCGATGTCACACTACGATGATGACTGCACTCATAGAGCAGTGGCATTTAGAGACTTCTTCATTCCATTTACCTATAGGGGAGGCCACTATTACCCTCAAGGATGTGTGGAGGATCCTTCGTCTACCCATTCACGGAGAGTTGGTTACCTATTGTAGACATGTAAAATTGACCTAACACCTATCACACACACTAAATGACATTCTCACATCGTCGATTGAGCACTATCATCAAACATCACTGCATTTCACATCAATTGCATCAAAAACCCTAATTTCCCCTATTAATTGAATAATACAATGTATTATTTAATTAATTCACTTTTCCATCATTTTTTACTAATTAAATAAATTCCATTTATTTAATAAAGTCCTGAAAAACCCTATTTTCGCTATTAAAATTGAATAAAATGACATTATTTAATTAATTCATGTGTTTCATCTATTTTGACCAATTAAATAAATTACATTTATTTAATAAAGTCCTAATCTCACTTTATTTCGTCTTGATTAGTTAAATAAAACCAATTATTTAATTACATCACTAAATCACTTTATTCCCCTAAGTTGATTAAACTATTAAATCATAATCATTTCATTTACCCACTTTCCCTCCAAAGTTGAATAATTTGAATAAACTATTCAAAAACATCATCAAAAATCAAATCAAACCAATGCAAATCTATTTGCAAAAGTCAAACTTGATTTGCACATTCAACTCCAAAATGAATGAATTAATTAAATCAATTAATTAATCTTTTTCAATCACTTTCTTGATTGAGTAAATTATGTTCCCTTGATTTCTCAATCTAATCCTGAGAGATCAATCTATTCTGAATTGAGCAAATAACAATTCCCTGACTGATCAATCTATTCCTCAATCCCACTGATCATTCAATATATTTCTTCAATCACACAAATTGTACAATCTATTTTGCATAGATTATTCATGTCTAAATCCTCTCAACTTCTTTTGATCAGTGATCAAGATATTCTACTACACGATCCCAATCGTCCATTCAAAATCACAATTTCTATATAACAAACCTCTTTCCTCACAAAAAAGTGTTAGAGTAAAAGGTTTATTACTTAATTATTTTAATTAAGTTACCTTTTATATTTCTCTTAAGATAAACTTAGTTTGCATTTTGTAGGCATCACCCTTTTAGGTTACACTTTAGGGTTTCTTGATCTCCTTCATAAGGATTAATCTCTTTGTATTTTTTCATTCAGTCAATACAATTTCTCTTGAAGCTTGCAGAGCACCTTTGCTTTTTTGTCTCCATCTCTTATTTCTGTGACAGGTTATTTGCGTGTAGGTGATCTTCGGGTTCTGTGAAGCTGGCTTTCTCAACTTCTACTAAAAGGATCAAAGAGTCAACATCATTTGCACAAGGAAGTACTATTGGTATTCACAATCACCATTGATAGAGCTTCAACATACCTTCGATCAACCATACACACATCATTCTCACACGAACTATGGAGGCTTCACAATGATATGAGCAACCACATCCTTGCGAATATACTCCAATACGAGATGGGTAATGGTTTTGTTATTGAATTTAGTTATTTTTTATGCATCTCATTTACATGTTCTTTAATTTAGTGTTCTTAATTGTGCATTTCGTAAGTGTAGGAATAGATCTTAGATTAGTGTTCTTGATTATAGATTAGATTCTATTTCAATTATGTTTTTTCTCATCTAGACTTCTATGATTTTCCCCCTCACACATTTTGGCACATCCAGTGGGACCCTAGTCCCCAACACTAATGATTTCATGGGAAAATTTTGAAGTTACAAGTCCCAAAGGTGCTCTGGAAAAATCTTCACACATAGATAGTTTTCGAAAGTTGTTGCACTGGATTTCATGAAACCAACGCACTTGACTCTGATTCTAGCGCACTTGCTCTGTTTGGG
>VDFB02368019.1:0-21958 GCA_007258455.2 Sequoia sempervirens | reverse complement strand
TACGGTGTTAGTGTGAAAGGGTATAAGCTTTGAGATCCTATGGATAAGAAAGTTTTTTTATCAAAAAAATGTAATTTTTGAGATATTGAATTCTTTCATATATATAGTGTTGTATCTAGAACAAGCTAGGAAGAAAGGTGTGGTTGAATTCATGCAAAAGTAGATCACATGATGGATTTTAGGAGGGAAAAATTTTAGATAGTTCAGATAGTTTTAAAGAGGAGGTAGAAATTCCACCTCATATTTCAAGATGTACACATAACATAGATAATAACTAGAGAGGTATAATCCTTCTCATTGGAAGGTTATTTTTCATTGAATAATAACAAATATGATCCTATAATGGTGAAGGAGTTACTAAGTATGGATGTTATTGGGTATGGATCCTATAGAATGGCTATGGATGAGGAGATGGCTTTGTTGAATAATACCTTTAAGTCTTTTGTGGGCTTCTAGATTAGCCTTTTTAGCCTTTATAATTAGTTGAACAACGTATTTATTTCCATTCTCCTTTGGCTAAAATACTAGGGAAGAGGACTTGACTTCTCTAAAGATAATACTTTTTTTATATAAAAATATCTAAATTATGGGATCTCAAATATTGCATTAATTCACAAAAAAATGTAATTAATTGATATATGTTTTATATCCTTGTTCTCAAACTTTGACTAGTTACTCCCTTGGCACATGTGCATATGCCTCACAACCAAAGACTTTAAGATGTATAAATAAGTTTTTTTTGTCAACCACGCCTCTATATGTGTCTTTTCAAAAAGAACTAATGTAGGAGACCTATTAACTAGGAACAAATGTGTGGAGACTACTTTTACCCATAATCTTTGTTCCAAACTAACCCCACTAAGTATACTCCTAGACCTCTTCATTAATGTCTTATGCATTATTTTTGCAACTCCATTTTGTTAAAGGGTATATGAAGTTGTCTTATGTATGTTTATCCCAAGTTTCTTATAGAATTTATAAAAATATACTAATCAAAATTCACCACCTGTATTAGTCCTCAAAATCATAATCTTCCTACTAGATTGATTCTCTACAAGAACCTTAAAGTATTTGAAATAAATATATGAAGAATTTATATTTATTTCTACAAAAATATAGCCATGCCCTTTTACTATCATCAATAAAATAAATATAATATATACTTATAAATAAAAGGAATATTAAAGGGCGGGGGCCCTAGCTCGGTTGGCTAAGTAATTCTGTTGCGGCTCTGCTGGTCATGAGTTCTAGTCTCCCCCACCCTGTGGTACCGGAGGGCGTGTTGCGCTAGTGCCGCCAGTCACGTTAAAAAGTTTACCAGGCGCACTGCAGTTTATAGGGGGTCGTGTTACCCGATTCCTGCAGTCTAAAAAAAAAAAAGGAATATTAACAAGACAAAATACATCATAATGGATTAAATCCAACACCCTAGAAGGTTTATGAGAACTAGAGTAAAATTGAATGCAATTTTCTTTTCCATATACATGTTTTCATAGAAATTAAATTCAAGATTGCAATCATTTAACCCCTTGACAATTTTTTTATATTTTACTATCTTTAAAACCTTCTCACCAATGTAACTCATCCTTTGGTGTCATAACATTATTTTCTATGTTGGTAGGTTAGTCTCCCAATCATATGCACCCTTAACCACATAAAAATGATGACCATTAGAAGTAGACACAACACATCTCTTTCTTACTAGCTCCAATGGTGAAGTTAAATATTTTATATCTCTATACTATATGAATTCAAGAATTCTTACATTGAACCATGCATGCATCTAGCTAAAACATAGCATGACAATCTAAACATCCTTAGCAAAAAATATAAATCCCCTAATCATCTTTCCCTCTCCACTTCATGAAATAATATACACACCTATGTTATTTAGTTTACTCAGAAAGTAAGAATTTCTACCAAACTAGGGATATTCAATACACCATTGATTCCACTCACACAATGACCAAAGAATTGAAAAAAAAGTACCAAATACAATAATTTTAGATTAATATGATCTCCAAGATACACCATCCCACCATTTTATTCTTCATATTTTGTAAAAAAATCTCAAAGTGAGATCATGTGAAAGGAGACACCAAATTATATCAACCAAACACCTTTTTATGCATGAGTACAAAAAAAATCACTTTTATCCTTAGAGTATCTATCACAATCATCATAAGAATCTACCTTTATTATTATTCGATTAATTTTTATGGTCTTTTCTTAGGTGTCCAAATTTTCAAATGTTCTATTATTTTTCCTCATATTTTGATATCCCATGTGATTTTGATCTAGACTGGTGTTGCTTCATATTCTTCTTAATTTTTTTGTTGTATCTTCCATAAACTCCTAGTGTCTCTTTAGTTGACTCAAAACTCTTCTCATTTCTTTAGAAAGAAAAGATATAACCACTCTTTCATCTTGAAATTATTGGTAGCCCTCCCAATGGCTCTAGAATAATTGGTCTTGTGAATCTAGTAAATAACAAATCAAATTCATACATTGATCCTTCTCCCCAATTTCATGTCCCATAGAGTGCAACTTAGTAGCTACATATTGAAGGAATTTTGATTTTCATCAATAGACCCATCATACTCCATCCTAAGGGTAAATAACTTCTTGCTAAAAAAACTTATTGACAAGGAATTGGTCTTGATATATTTCTTCAAGCTTCTTCTAAAATTTTAATGCAACAATATCTTCACATGCACCTTTAGTAATACTAAACTATCCAAATTGAGTCTAGTAAGACCCTTTTCTTTTCTATCCATTTTTCCTAATCTTCATGTGATATAGTTTTAGGTTTGTGTCTAGATACTACCACCCATAGATCTAATTATATGTTCACATCATCCATCTTGAGCTTCCACAACTCAAATTTTGTGCCAAAAAACTTATCCATATCTTCTTGCAATAAGATCAAAACCCTCTATGTGCAAGCTCCAACTCTAATGAAGATTAATACAAAAGTATCCTCTTCCTAGCAACTAGAATCTAACGTGATCAGGCTTTGATACCAAATTAAAGGAACCAAGGTATGCATAATTTTTTCTGATTAAAATTTTGAGGAGTGTTATTTAGTAAAAAGAATTTAGTTACAATACACTTGTAGAGAAATCCTTCATAAGAGTATCACCAACTAGAGATCTAGAGGAGTTATTGTAGATTAACAATATCTACAAAAATCTACAGTCAAAATCCATCTCAAACATCTAGTATATCATAGATACAATAAATTAAACCATCAAATGGCAATTAAAAAGCTATGAGCTAAAACAACCCAAAAAAGCAACATCCAAATTCAAAATCTCAAGATGAGTTCATAGTCCATAAAAATAATATAGTCTTTCCATTTGTCATAACATCAATATAATCCACTCATCAAATTAGTAATTCCATTTTGGTTCTATTTTATCCTATCAAAGAGTCTTGTTATCACCTAAAAATGCAACCTTGTTGAACCTGATGTTCAACACCTCAGTGTAACATGGGAAGACCTCTAAAGTTGTGGGTCACTTATGGACAGAGGTCAACCTCCAGAGAAGGCTGGCTTCCTTTGGTATCACCTAAACTACTGATTCTATAAAGGGAAAGGGAGAAGGAGTGCATAAAAATAAAACTAAATACTATGGTGATGCACCAAAATGACAGTAACAATGAGATACTTTGATTACACTTGAATACTGATGATGAACATAAGATTACACATCAAATCTGTATAAGCTATGCATTAATATGTCACAACAGGTTTGATTCACACACTTTTTCCAAAGAGAAAAATATTTTTTTACAAACTAGAATCCATATGTGATCATGTAAACACAGTTTGTGATTTGTATAATGATGCTTTTGCAAAGGAAGGCATGAAAACACAAGATAAAGTCATGAAGGAATAAAATAAATTCACAAAATAACTTGATTATGAACCTGAAATGCACAACACTCTACAAGAACAAGATGGAAATCCGAACATCAATAGTCACCAAGGAAAACTTTATATATCATGCTCCAAAATGAGTTATAGAATTTTGCTAATCTGAGAGAGGACTGTAGAAGTCACAAACTTTTGAAAAGCATCCAGGAGAACTCCTTTACAAAGAGGAAAAAATGCCATATATACAAAAGTGTGTTGGCCCCTTAGGGCTTACAAAATATCCAACTTCAGGAAAACTCCCCCTAGATCTTTTTCATGAAGTTAATGTTGCCTTTAAGTGTGCCCCTGCTATCCATGTCGGTGAAGAGTCATTTCCAAGAGAAGCCTTCAGATCTTTTGCAGCTACTGCATTCACTTCTGGTCCTCGTGTCCATCTTTGAATCCTTTGTTGAGCTAATTTGAATGCTTCAGAGCTTAGAGCTGATCCACATCACCTTCCCCCTGTTGATCTTCTTGGCACCAATCAAGCTGCCAATGATCCGCTTGTAGCTCCCTCTGATTGGTCGAATGGATGCCACATAGATTCTTCAGGCGGTCAAAGGTTGTTCAAACTAGATCGCATGTCGGTGAGACACTAATCATGTCTCCCCGATGCGATTAGACCTTGTAGTAGCATTCGGCAAGACACATGATGGTCGAAAGGAGCTCATATCGAGCCACAAAACTCATATCGATATCACAGAATAGCATCGATGAGACCATCATTTTTCAACCAGACAACATGGTGAGCCCTTAGGAGTCATACTGATGTTCGCCATCTTATTGCCTAGTCATCCACATTCGGCAAGAGCTCCTTTAGTTGGCAAGCGATCATACCGATCTTCGTGAGTTATACCACTGCACAAGATTTCGCTGAGACCATCGCTATTAGCAAGATATCAGAGCGAACATAAAACACTCCCCCAAGCTCAAAAAACCCTCCTTCGGCAAGACACTAACAAGTCGGGAAGACCTCTTGCTGAAGTCATCTTGTTTCGACGGGAGCCTACCTTCTTGTGCACAATGGTCAGTGAGACAAATGGGTCGGGGAGAGCTCTCCCCAAACTCAAAATATTATACCGAAGGCCCCTTCCATTGGTAAGACCCTCTTCACTCAGCCAGACCTCTAGGTGAGTAGCCCCATTCTCCCCAGCCTCCTTCATCTTTTGGTGAGACACTAAGCCATCGGTGAGACATTATGCCAATATCAATTCCTCTCTCTGAGACCTCTGCTATCGGGAAGACATCATGGCGAATTCCTTTCTTTTGCCAAAAGCGCTTCACTTCGGCGAGACCTCACCCCATCAGTGAGACCCTATAGTGAAATCACCATACTACACTGACAACATTCATTACATTGAGCCCCTTTGTTTCAATGAGACCACAAGCAGTCGGTGAGACCTCCTGTCGAAAGCACCTTGCTTTGGCGAAGGCTCATTTTAGTCGGGAAGACTCATCTTTATTGCTGAGACATCACAGCAAACTCAACTCCTACGCCGAGAGCCCTTAGAGTTGGGGAGACCACCATCTTTTTCCAAGATATCACACCGAGGGCACCTTGTTTCGGCGAGACCACAGCTTGTCGCCGAGACATCTCTCTGAGCTTAACATTACACTGAGAGTTCCACTCTTTCAATGAGAATTCATTTATTCAACAGGACCTTATGCCGAAGGAAAAATCATATGTCGAGAACTCCCTGATGAACAACTGTCGGCATGACCCTTTTCAAGCAGAGAGATACATGAAGACTCCTGGCAACTAGTTTATTCAACCACATAGAACACACTGCTAGTCGGCAAGACAGCAGAAGGGTCTTGTCGACTTTCTTCTTTGATAAGTTTTGTGCCAAAACTAATTGAGGCATGCTTTTCAACTGAGCTCCTTGTGAAATGTCATCAGATGCATGACCTAACCCTCGATGCAAATGTCCCATTTGGCCCTTGTGAACATCTGAAACATAATTCATCCTACCTGATTGAACCCATAAGTGAAAATTGGGTAACAAGTCCTTATGATGTGTTAGTTGGTCAATGAGTGTAACTCCTCCTTAAATCTCTTTTATGTGTCCAACATATTTTATATTTCTTATGCAAAATTCTAGATATCATAACGTTGATTTGGGGGGTTGATTGGACTTTTTTTTTAAATGTAGATCTCAAAGAGATCTATGCAATAGTGTAGTGCCATACAACTCAATATTTTTATTTTACCCAAAAAAAAAATCTACTCCTTCAATCTCTTTATGTGTCCAACATATTTTATATTTCCTAGGTAAGATTCTAGATATCATAACTTTGATATCGAGGGTTGATTGGAATTTTTTTTTAAATGTAGATCTCAAAGAACTCTATGCAATAGTGTAGTGCCATATTTTTATTTTACCAAAAAACAAAATCTATAGTTTGGAAATTATGTTTATTGTTTTATAACCTAAAAATCATACTTTATTAATTCTATCAATAAGAGCAAGGTTGAGACACCTTTCCTAAAAAATAGAAATATAGGAAGTGGGATATAAATAGAGATTTTCCAAGTTGGTATATACAATATACCTATCAACTTAATATTTATTATTTTCTCATTTTCTATATTTATATTATTATTCAATACTTCTAGCATTGTGTAGTTTATTTTATTCTTGAGATTCTTCATCAACCGTATGAACCATGTGTTAAGGAGTATACTAGATTTGGACACTATTGTATGTGTGCTATTATCTATGAAGTTCATTATTGTCCATTTGGTAGTAGTCTTTTTATTAAACTCCTATACTCTAATTTAGTCTAGTTTCCATTTCTCAAGCTATCTTTTAAATTTTAATTATATATTTCACATGTTTCTTAGTTAATATTATATTCTTTTCTTAAATGTAAAAATAACAAAAATTTTAATTAAATTTATTCTAATTAGGTCAAATTGTTAGTGTAATTAGAAGATGTATATTTATATAAATTAAGTTGTTTTATAATTTAACTAGTTTACATTATAGAAATTTCACAATATAGCAACCAAATGATTTCATGATCCACCAAAAATTCAAACAAAAAGGGCCCTATACACTATGATATGATTGAGGACCAACCAGTGATAAAATATCAATAAATTAAAATATCTAGCAAACTCTAAGGACTACATGCACCATCCAATAAAAATGATGGCAATGGATCAAGGGCCCTCTATAAGACAGTAAGATCTACTGCATAAGAAATATTCTCTGATGTGAATAATGATCTAAATTACCAATCCAACACCTACAAACAAAGTCAAAGCTATGTATCCCTACCACAATGCACATTATATTAAGGAACCAAGTGGTAAAAGAAAGAAGTTGGTTCACATATAGGGGAAGTTTCACTTTTGGAAAAAATCCCAACAAAAATGGGTACCCATTTAGGCTTGAGCTCCCAATTTTATTTTATTTTTAAAATGGGTACTCATAAAATGAGTACCCATTTTTTTTCAAAATAGGCACTAATTTTAAAACGGGTACCCATTTCTAACTACATTATATTTTAGAATGGGTGTGTGTTTTAGAATAGGTACACATTTCATAAATTTTGAAATTTGAAACCATGACTTTGATTTTGTTTTAGACTTCTAAACTCACCCCTTAGCCTTGGACTAAATGGTGAGTGTTAGATTATCATTATACAGTTTTTAGTTTCAATACCCTCTTTAGAGAAAAAGGAAAATGAGAAGAAGCCTTCTTAGAACAAATAAATCAACCTATTTGATTGCTTGACAACCTATTTTCTAAAATAAATCAATTTGATTGCATATTAAAACCTACTTACTTTTGTAACATTTGTTTTAATAAAAATAAAGGTAATTGAGAGCAACTAGTTGTGACAATCAAGTGAGACTTAATAATATGAACATATACTTTATTATCTATAAATTTAAGCATAATAGTTTTATAAATTTTTATCTAACTAATAATACAAAGCCTAAATGTAAAAGTGGTATATTATCTTTATACATTTTTTTAGTTTAAGATACCCTCTTTAGAGAAAAAAAGAAAAAGAAAATGTAAAAGAATCCTTCTTAGAATAAATAAATGTGAAGTAGAGGGTTTCAAGTTTGTTTGACAACCTGTTTTATGAAATAAATCATTTTGTTTGTATATTTGAAACTAACTCTTACATTTATAATGTTTGTTATAAATGAAAAGAAAGGTAATTGAGAGCAACTAATTGTGCCAATCAAATGGGACTTAGTAATATGAACATTTTTATTTTATTTTGCTTCATAATATGAACATATATTTTATTCTCTATAAATTTAAACATGATACTTTTATAAATTTAAATCTAACTAAAAATACCAAACCTAAATTGTCAGATTATCATTATACAATTTTATGTTATAGATACCCTCTTTAGAAAGGAAGAAGGAAAAAAAAAAGCAGAAATCTTAAAATAAATAATATTTCAAGCAAGCAAAAGGTTTCAACCTTGCTTGATAATCTGTTTTCTAAAATAAATCAATTCTCTTACATATTTAGAACTAATTTACACCTGTAATTTTCTTTTAATAAAACCAAAAAAAAAAAAACTAGGAACAACTATTTGTAACAATCAAAGGGGGCTTAATAATATGAACTATATTTTATTCTATAAATTATTATATTGTACATTCTAATAATGGTACTGAGATCTGACGTGCTGCATAAGTCAACAATAGAGTTCACAGATTTTATATATGCTTACATTCTGACTAGAAATAGAGCCTAACCAAAGGCTAGACTATTGAAATATATCTATTATCTATGATCTATGCATATATATCTATTAATACTATTTTACTGTAGAACATCATTTCTGGCATGCAAGGTGACTCTGAGGCCATGCTTCATGAATAGAGTAAGCCCAAGCTTAGGCTTCACTTGATGACCAGCTTCAACTTTTACTCGATACCGTACAAGGATATTGGCAACTATGAATTTCATACTCAGATAGGAAACATCTTTCCCAAGGCATATCCTAGGACCTGCACTAAACACAGGATACTTGTAATCGCTCTCCTTCATACACACACCCTTTTCAGTAATCCATCTCTCAGGCTTGAATTCAAGGGCATCCTTTCCCCATATATTTTCCATTCTATTAGTGGCATAAATGAATAGCAAAACCTTTGAGCCTTTCTTAACAGGAGTTCCATCCGGTAGAACGTTGTCAATTGCTGCTTCTTTGAAAAGAAAAGGAGCTGGAGGGTAAAGCCTCATAGATTCAGACAAAGCAGCCTGCAAATAAGTCATACCTCCCAATTCTTCCAAACCAAAAGACCCCACCTTTTCATATTCATTGTTATCGCTGCTCAAATGTTTTGAATTCAAAATCTGGGAAAGCTCAGAGACTATGTTTTCCTCCACGCGTGGATGCATGCTTAAAAGCCAAAAGAACCATGACATTGCAAGTGCAGTAGTATCTTTACCCGCAAGAAATATGGTCATGGTTAATCCCTACGATTTCAAAAACGTTATTAACTTATCTATCGAAGTTCAAAAATACTTATCTTTCATATAGGACTAATTAACTTTCTTTTATAATTTTTTTATTATAAAATTAATTTGAAAGCTTTTAGATTCAACTGCATATATTTATTTTGATCGAAGAATTTCAATAGCTACCTACATCAACATCAATGCATAAACGACCTCCATTTCACACTAATCAATCTCAATATCTACCTGCAACAATACATAAACGATTTCCATTAACTGTACATACCTGCAACAAATGTTGAGAAGGAGAGCATCCTTGTTCTCTTTCCAATCTGATGAAGGTGGATAATATGTCACCCTGCAATTCATTCCCTTCCTCCAGCTCCTTCACTTTATTCTTCACCAGCTCTGCTACAGAGTCTCGTACTATTGCTTGAGCTGTGTTCAACCTCTTCTCAAAACCCACGTTGAGAAACCTCATAACCTTCCATATAAATGGAGGGAAGAGCAAACGATAAATGCAGCATTCCATAGCTTCATCAAAGGCCAAAGCAAAAGTTTCACTTCCTACTTCCCTCCCAAAAATAGCCGTACAGATATTATCTATATTCAACTGAAGGAGTACATGGTGTAGATCAACTGAAGCTTCTTCTCTTTTACTTCTTCAAGAAGTGGCAAAATTTTCTGCTGCAGAGATTTCTGCACCAGACTTAAAAAGCTTTCTTTGAATTTGCTACTGCTTAATGCCATTACAGCGGGCTTTCGCTGGCGTTTCCACAGTTCATCATCTGAGTTAAATAAACCATGGCCAAATATTTCAAAAAAGACCTCTCTGAAGTAGGGACCTTTAGGGAAGTTGCTTAAATCAGCCTTGAGAATATACTCTAAATTAGCAGGACTAGATGTGACTACTTCAAACAGATTGCTTCCGCACAACCAGGGGCCTCTAACTATGAAAGTACCACCATTCTCAAGTACCAATTTGGCTGCCTGCTCATAAATATTGCTTAAATGCCACAGTAGCCACGGTATCATACCTAGTACTGGCCAATTTAGCGGCCCTTTCTTGAAATATATTCCCATAATGCTCAGGACAATCACTACCACCGTGGCCACCGTACTCCTGCAAAGTACCTCCATAGCTTGATTATCTCTATACAAAAGTATTGCGGAATAATCATAAGAGCAAGAAGCGATTTGCAGCAGGATCACAGTAAACAGATCATATTTGTAAGACGAGACTCTTTAATGAGGTCAACTAAATTGTTGTGGCAATTTATTGCGAAAAATCCGTAATTTCAATGTGTTTCTTGCGTAAAAAGTCGTTTGCCTTCTTGAAATGTATTGCAGAATAATCATAAGAGCAAGAAGCGATTTGCAGCAGGATCACAGTAAACAGATCATATTTGTAAGACGAGACTCTTTAATGAGCTCAACTAAATTATTTGTGGCGATTTATTGCGAAAAATCCTAATACCAAACCTATGAAAATAGCAGTGCTGAAAAGAATTAATTTCGATGTGTTTCTTGCGTGAAAAGTCGTTTGCCTTATTGAAATGGTTGCCTTTTCACTTTAAACAATTTTCCTGAAGTGGAAGTCAAATGTCGGCTATTTATTGTAAACAATCCTTTTATTAGAAGTTCTAGTTGTGTTGTTATTAAAATGTTTTGTCTCCTCTTTTTAAGTCTTGTTTTGCTGTTGATAGGTGATTATGATTGTTTTTATTGTCATGTAGTGTCTCCGTCCTTTGTATTTTTGTTTTGATGTTCGAGTTTCTTATGAATGTTTTCTTGACAATCTTTCGACTCTCCATATTCATTGTATTACCTCTTTTGTATTGTTCAATAAAAAAAACCATCAAAATATATGATCACTTTGTAAAAGTGATTTTTTTTAAATAGACATAAATAATTGATTTGAAAGCAATTTTTTAAAGTGGAAGTTAATAATTGGTTTTCTGTTGAGAACAATTTTTAAAAGAGGAAGCACTTTTTAAAGTGGAAGTTAATAATTGAATTGAAAGCAATTTTTTAAAGTGGAAGTTAATAGCTTTGTTGAAATATGTGGTTATTGTGTGAAAGAAATTCTTTCTAAGCACTTTTTTTTAGGAGGAAGATAATGATTGAATAGGTTTCTTAAAAAATGTGGTCATCTAGTGAAAGCAATTTTCTTGAAGTAGACATCTATAATTGCAAAATATATTATATATTCATGTTTTGATTGTTGTTTTGTGTGTGTATAAAATATGGTAGTTATTGTAATTTTTATTTATTTTGTAGTTATGTTAATTTTAAATTAGATTTTAGCAATATTAAGTTTATATTTTGTTATTTTCAATGAATATAATGAATATATGTAAATTAAATAGATTAGATTTATAGGACTCTAACTCTAAAGTGAACTTAAATGAAATTTTGAAAATTTTATTATAAATTTAATATATTTTTCCTAACTTAATAAATATATAAGGAGTTCCTTAAATATATTTTAATAGGCTTCTTGAAGTTTTTGGTAGACCTCATCTTTCAAAGATTAGACCTTATCAGGCATAATATTATTTCATATGCATACAAAAATGAAAATTATTTATCCTTTTTTTAAAAGAATGAAAATTATTCATCCTTTCTTTAAAAGAGAAAATATTAAAAGCATGTGTCTAATTTGTTATCACTTATAGAAACTAATATTTTTACGTGGATGTTATCTATATATTATGTAACCATCAAACACATAATAAGCTAAAGAAATCATTTGTAATGAGTTTGTTCAAATATGTGGTCATCTAGTGAAAGTAATTTAGATTACATAGATGTCTACATCTATGCTTTTATATAGCACATTGCAACATTATGGAAGCTAATAAGTGAATAGGTTTCTTGAAACATGTCGTCACCTAATAAAATATTTTAAAAAAAATTGAAGTTAATAATTGAATAGATGTCTTGAAATATGTGGTTGACCTAGTGAAAGGATTTTTTGAAGCATAATTGAATATGTTTCTTGAAATATATGGTTACCTAGTTAAAGTGATTTTTTTAGCAAAATTCAATAATTCAAGAATATTATATATTCATTTTCTTTCAATTGATTTTGTATAATGTTCAATATTTTTTTATTTATAGGAGGGTTAATTTCAAATTATATTATATATATATATAAACATGCATTTATACAATTATATATCTATATACATACATTCATACATATACTTATGCATGTATAGATATATGCATATGCACACACACACACACACAACTATGAAACAAAGGATATCGGGGTGTTGTTCCACCCAAAATGTGTGAAAATCAATAATGTATGAGGTGTGTGATATAGATGGGCCTATTTTCTTTTATTTCATTAGGAAATGAGATCCACACAAAGAATCAACTTACAACCCTTAGGTGAGTCAACTCATTGAGAGAATCTGTTGATTTCCTTATGATTGAGGATGGGGGTATTAGCCTAAATAGCATTTTTGGGAGAAAACCTAAAAATATTAAATCAACTCAATTATGCCCATTCAAACTTGAAACATAAATTTAAAGTATAATAAAAATAGAAACAACAAAGTTCTGACAGATCTAGGAAAGGTAGTGTGATGTGTGTATATATATGTGAAAATATAAAGGAGTACATTTTTCTACACTATGATATATATATATGTATGTATGAATATGTGTACATATACATATGTGTACAAAAAATTGTGGCTCAAATTGTTTCCATTTACACTTAAGAAAGATTGTTGTACCCAAACCAAATTTTTGCTTCATCAAGGCATTTTGCATAAAATAGTCTAAACCTTGCTAAAATGATGTAAAATCTGAGTTTTGGGCAATATCAAGCATGGAGTTTCCATCCACCGAGATATTAGAGGTCAAAATAGGGCATCTGGTTGAGAGTTGCACTTTTGTCAAAATGGTGTTGTACCTTCTTAGCCAAGGGTGCTTTTACTTTTGAGGTCCTTAATGCAGCTTTCAAATGCCTTAGGTATATTCGTTGGATGCGGAATACCTCTAGTCATGTAGTAAGACTGTTTTCCTATCAGCAGGGTTCACCGTTTGTCATCGGTAGCCATTTAAAGTGTCAGATGGCAGTTTGGAGAAATGGTTAAGTCTGGTACCTGAAAATCAATTTAATCAAGGGTGCCTAATTCTTTGAGGTGTTAAATGATGGATTTTGCAGTGATGACTCCCAGCAGACATTTCTTTGTTGCTCAGCAGGTTTCGTAATGAATATACCTGCTTAGTCTCAGCCTCATCCGGTCATCTAGAAATCAATGTCAAAGATGGCCAGTCATAACTTTGTAGTCAGCTACAAAGTAGGAAGTTAATAAAAAATGCAATATCTTGAGCAAATGGACGCCTATGAGGTCAAATGAGAACTTTTTTGAAATCAGTGAAGTTCGCTGATGAATCCAAGTGCTTTACTTGGTTTGTCAACTAATGTTAAATAATATTAATATTTATTTTTGCATATTTTAGCATTAAATGGCAATTTTCTAAAATTGGCGCCTCTCTATGCTATTGCATAATGAATATTTTATTATTATTTAAATTTTGAACTTCAAGACAGTGTCAGTGTAACTGGAGGGGTCCAATCAGAAGACTTCTATTTTGGTCGAGGTTTTAAATCTTGCAGTCAATAATATGGTGCAAATTCTCTTTATTTAAGCATGGCACCATCATTAATCATTCACACAGCTTCAAGAAAATTCGTAATTCTTCATAGTAAAGGCGAACTTTCTTTAGAGTTGGGCGAATTCCTCATCAGCAATCATTGGTGAAGACATCAAAACACTTTCTTTGCAGGTACAAGTCCAAATTCATCAGTAGAATTCAAGACAAGATGGTGATTTTAGCAGAAGCAGAGCACTAAAAACTTCTTTCTTCTACCTTAAATTCTTTTATTTCTCATCTTAAATTCTTTCACATGTTTGAAGAATTGGTGACTTTAGACAAAACAAATCATCTGGGTTGATTTAGAATAGCTTCCTCGAGAAAACCAATGTGCTAGAATTTTTTAGGAAAATTTACTCCAAAGCATCAATTCTCAAGGCTCTAATTTTCTTAACTGAAAGTTCCTTGCATGGTCAAGTAGAAGTCAAATTTTCTCATTTCTGACATTCTGGGTTGTCTTAGAATCTTTTTCTGGACAAAACCCATATCTCAGATTTTTTCGTGAAAATTTCCCTTCGATAGGCTATTTTTAGCCTCAACAAGGTATTTTTAGTTTTCCAGAAAAGTTGTCAGAATATAGTCGTGTTCACAGTCAATAGGTGATTTTTTTAGAGTACAGTACACATAGACTAAATTTAAGACCAAATCAGTCTTAATTCATGATTTTGTCAGAAAAGCTGAGACTGATTTGTATCAAGTGCATTCAGAGGGTTGACAGGCATAGTCACTCAAATCCATATGGTTGCATACCTCGTATGGCCGATTGTCTTCCAAAGCTAGTTTAGAGGGTTGATACCATTGGACTTTTGTGTGTGCAACAAGTTTGTTCACTTTTCTCACAACCAGAGTGTTCACGGTCAAACTTCGCAGTTCCGTCATGCAACACTCTACCATAGAGAAAAGCATGAAAAGCGGCCATCACTTTAGTTACGGAGCCACCAAAGTTATAAGTCAGTGAAATGCTAGTTTGAGTGTGCAAAGATTGCCAAGATTGCTCAAATTGTTGACATTCAGATGTTGATGCAGTTAACAATCTCGTTGAGGGATTGGTTGCTCAAGATCACGACCAATAGACTTCAGTTCCCACCTCTCAGGATAGACATTATACACAGGAGTTAAACTTGGTGTTACCTTTTCAAGTTAACTCGTTGTCTCATCTCATGGATATCTATTCTAAGATCAACTTTATTTACTTGGAGTTTTAAATTTAGGGTTTACATTAACTGATGGTAGTGTTCCAGTTAACATGCTTTCAATAAGGACGTGCATGCTTGCACAATTGCCCATTTTAGATTAGATGTTTGGTTAATTAATGGTAGTTTTCGGTTAAGCGTATAGTTTGCTATTAGGGCTTAGCAATAAATCTTGCATGCATTGCAAGGCGTGAGTTGACTCAAGGTGATTTTAGGGTTCCCTACACCTTTTGATGTCTATAAATAAGAGTTTTTGCTCATTTGTAGATAACTTTTGCATGAGAGCGAAATATATGTTGTGCCTACCTTGCCCTCAATATTGCTCATTATGTATTTGTTCATGCGTTTTTGCTATTATGATGAATTGTTATGCCACATAGGGTTTCATGCAATTATAATGGTGAATTCTTTCCTTAGTTAGATGAAATTTGTTTTGTGTTCAATAAACTTGTCGAGATTGAGTTGATAGTTGTGCCACCTTGCCTTCAAGTTGAGATTCTAAACTTGGTTATCGTATGATGTGTGTGAATAATAAACTTATTTAGATTGAGCTAATAGATGTGCCACCTTGCCTTCAAGTAGAGAATCTGTATTCAGTTTATCGTATGTTGTTGTTTCCAATAAACTTGTTTAGATTGAGCTGATAGATGTGCCACCTTGCCTTCAAGTTGAGAATCTATACTTGTTTATCGTAGATAGTCATCCTTGCTCCATTTCCTCATGCTCTGTTTTCTTGAGGAAACTAGATAGATTTAAAGTAGTTAGCTTAGTTGTAGTTAATGATCTGCGAAACTAGAAAATCCTTAGCTGCAATGTTCTTGGTTTTCTTAACCTTGTGCCTCTTCCAGCTGGGAACAAAATGATAGGACTTAGATTACTTTTCTTTTCCACGCATTCCAACACTACGAGGGAGCTTCCCTTCCTAATTTTAAGAGCACTCATTATGCAGTGTGCATAGCTGTCTGTACAAACCTACACTCCAAAGGTGTTAGTTTTTATGCCAACAAAGATACATTGGTATTCTACTCAATCTAACTCCTAACTACCAGTTCTACTCTCCCCTATAAGTCCTAATTGTAGAAGTTCCCCCTTTTACAAAGAGGCAAAAATTCCTTATATACAGAATGCATCAAAAATAATGCATTATCCCCCATATTAGGGCTTACAAAATATCTTCTTGGTTGCAACAAGGTCGGCTCTCAGATCTTTTTCAAGAGGGTCAATGTTGCATTCAATGTGAAGCCCTACTATCCATGTTGATGAAAGATAGTTCTGAGAAAGATCTGTAGAACTTTTGCAGCTGTAGCATTAACTCCTCTATCTTCTTGTCCATACTCAAACTCTCTTTCAATCTGCCTTGAATGCTCCAAAAGTATTTTTCCATTAATATTGATCTACCTCTCACCAGTAGTCGCTACAACTGTCCCTGCGAGTCATGGTTGCTTCTTTTCTTTATCCTCCTTCATGTTCTAGACTCTCTTCATGTTGACCATCTCTTGGAAGCACCATCGGGCCTCCTTTAGACCTCTGCATTATCACCCGAGCTGATCCATCACCCATTTAGTCTCAGAATGAATCCATCTCACTTGCATTCTATTAGTCTTCTTTCATAGGAATAGTCAATCCATCAAAGGGGCAATAAGTCACTCTTTTAGTTTCCTCTGGTTGATCGGGCATATGCCACGTGAGCTTCATTAGGTGGTCAAAAGTGGTCCACCTTGAATCGCATGTCAGTGAGACACTCATCATCTCTCCCCAATGCGATTTCATCTCATAACAGTATGGACATAGCACAGACTGATCGATGAGACCCTTCATCAAGCTTCAAAAGTCACATCAAACTCATTTTCATGTCAAGAAGACAATCCTGCTTCAGGGAGACCTTACCCCGAACTCCTATTCTCTTACCGAGCCTACCTTGTTGTCGGAAAGACTCCTTACTGTCGACCAGAGGCTACATCAAGTTATCCTTGATTATACCAATGTTTCTTTTATTGGGAAAACCATCACTGTCAATGTGACCCTTCCATGTCGGTGAAACCTCACAGTGAACCCCCTTCATTCTCCCTGAGCTCTTTCTTCCTCTCCAGGCTCGAGCTCTTTTCCTTTTCGGCAAGACTTTGGTGTAGTCACCCAGACCTCCCGACAACTTCCTCTTTTCTCCCCGCTCCTCACTTTTATCAGCCAGACCAACTCCCTTCACTGAGACCCTTCACCGAAGGCTATATCTCTTAGCGAGATCCTATTAGGCTTAACCTTCTTTCGGCAAGAGCCTGCTTGATCGGCGAGACATTATAGCGAAGGGGGAACCCTTTGGTGAAACCTTTAACAGTCGGGGAGTTATCTCCCCAAAACAAATCCATCTTGCCAAACTCAAATTTCATATCGGTGAGACCCTCAAGCTTCGGTTACACCTCTTGCCGAAGGAAAAATTATCGCCAGGCTCAAACCATTGGTGGGACCTTTTTCTGTCGGGGAAACCTATGGCAATAATTTTGTGTCACTGAGACCCTAGCATGTAGGCCAGACTTTATGCCAAAGACATAACCTTTTTCCGATCTTTTCATTTCAAGGAAACCTCTCGGTAGTCGCGCCAAAATGTATTCTTTTGTTTCACATGCATTGTCGTAACATCCCTTGTCGGGGAGATGTCCTGTAGATACTCTATGTCTTCACCGAAAAATCTCCACATGTTCACTTTTGGTCACCATGACAATCTCATTCTCTCACCAATGAAGCAATATGTCAGTGAGACTTCATGGGTCGGAAAGAGTTAAGGAGCTTGGCAAGACCATACACTGAAGAAGGCAACTCATGCCGAAGTGCTAACTCGCTCCGTGCTAGTCAGTGAGACTTCATGAATTCGCCAAGACTTCATGGCGAAGAGGAAAACCTCCTGTCAAGCTATGAATTCCCCTGCCACTGGTCGGTGAGACACAAATATCTCGCCAAGACCTTCTCTGAAGGAGACTTTTATGCCGATGGGAAACTCCTAGTCATTGGGACGATGGCTGATGTCTTGCCGATAGGTACATACATGTGAACCCCAATCACTATGACATCCCTGAGGTCATGCCGATAGGCAACACAGACGCCTATCAGCCAAATGCACTGATAGTTAGCAAGACAACCTACAAGGTCTTGCCGACTTTCTTCTTAAAGGAAAATTATGACCATCTGGATTGAGAAATACATTCCAACTGAGCTCCCTTGGTAAATATCATCATGTGCATGATTTGATCCTGCAAAACAGAGTCCCCATCAGTCCTTAGAAGCACATAAGATACATTATAATGGAATCAACTAATGCTTATAATTATTTCATTGAGTTCTTATCAAAAAAAAATCAACTCAAGTTGAGACAGGACTAAAATCAGATCAGATAGAACAAAAGATAAAACATGGAGAAACAGAAGAACCCCCAAGAGCAAAGAAAATAACTAAGGTAAAGAAACCAAAAAGAGAAGGGGGACCCATTTTGTTCCAAAACAAAATGGGGTGGTCATGCAAGCAATAACAAATGGTGACTCGGCTAGGAAAATGGTTTAACCATTTTCAAGAAGCTAAAGGATTCAGCTACCCAGAACTCCTGGTTTATGAACATCACAACTCCAATTGGGTTAGTTTTAGCAAGCAAGGTTGAGCTAGAATCTCAAACGTAAGTCTACAGTGGCCACCCCTGAAATCCATGTGTGTGCTTGATTGTCATCACTCTCTGATAAATTTTTCATCTTTTGAACAACAATGTGCAAGATTTGAACTACATGAGTTGATTTCTCTTTGTACAATGATATCCCAAGCATTGCTTCGTTGTCAGTCAGGTGTCCATAGCCCTGATGGAGATACCTCTAGTTTCCTCACAACATTTCTCTACAACCAATCAGGCATCCATAGCCCCGGTAGAGATACTGGAATCACCCATTCATATTGAATCTTCTTTCTCTTTCAGATAATTATTTTCTATTCTTTTTTCTTTTTTTTTCATAGAGTTTCAGATATTTAATTTAATTCCTTTTCAATATGTCAAATTTTTAACATATGATCTGGGTTGAAAACTACCATGGACCTCATAACAACACTTGGAAATTGAATTTTTCACTCAAATCTTACAACACTATTGTTCTAGGACAAATATACCATTACAAGAGGAGATGATCTTATTGATTTGTGACAGATTCAGGGGAGCTGATGAAGGCTACTGACTTTGCACCTTTTTTTCAAAACTTTCCATAACCTTTATTGACAACAGGCATGAAACAACAAATTTAGGACAAAATCACCCAATCAGCAGATCTGAAAATATCTAAACCACTTCTCTCCTAATGACCAACATATGCCTTAGATAACAACCACCATTCTAAGATGGGAAAGAACAGATAAACCCCAAAGAACAAAAAAAAACAAAATAGAAATTGAAAGAGCAAAGGAAACAAAAAGACAAAAAGAAAAGGACAAACAAACAAACAACAAATTATTTACAAAACGTATTTAATATTTACAAAAACGAAAACAAACTCTTTACAACAAAACAAAAGCAGTCAAAAGCAAGTCTAACAAAACAAAGGAAAACTAACTGAATCAAAAACTAACACTAACCTATCCTAATCCTAAACTAACTCCAAAGCTAAACTTTGCAAACACAAGACTATAAAAATTTGTACATTGATTTGACTGATTTTTCATTATGTGCAACAATCTTAACTTACTAGGCACAGTTCTAAACCTAGCAAATTTATCTTTATACTCAGAAATATGAAGTTTATAGGCAATAAGTTCATTTTGAGGGCATAAAGCTTGAAATATTATCAGTTGTGGGTTCTCGGTTTTGTCATGATTTACCCACAAACAGGTTTTACTATCCTCTACGCCATAATCGAACTGAAAATTATTAAAACACAGAGGATAATGAAAGGACACCACCTGATTATGAAGATTTCTAGTTGCTAATGCAGACTTGTGGTGTATGATCTCCTCTTCACGAGGTCTCAGCTCATGGAACACCACTAAATCAAGGTTTGTCTTGCAGTTAGGATATTCACTCACCAGCATCTCTGTATTCATCTCAGGCATGGAGTAAAAAAAAAATTGAATTTCTTGAGATGAAGTCTCACTTTCAACATTCTCTTGAAACATGTCACCCCCAAGGGTTTGGGAATCTGCCTCTAGCTTATCACCATTAATACCAGGGATACGGGCACATGGTGAACAAGGATTTCCTTCAAACTCACTTGAATGCACGGAGTCAGAGACAGGAAAACACTCTCTCAATTCATATTCCTCAACCAACACTTTTGAGTAAATAGAACCAAAATCAGGAAAACACTCCCTGGTCTCATTCTCTTCGTCATATTGAAGAGATTCAACTTTTGAGATAGCCTCTTGGTCGCTTTCTTGGCATTCCTCTGCTTCATCCAAATGTACCCCATCATGAATTTCTTTAGGGAACACTTGACTGATCTGCACATCTACTTGGACTTCTTCTCTTAAGATTTCATTTTGGCATTTAAGTCCTTGTCTTTGACTATCAGATTTATTGGCAATCTCCTCTTGAAGTTTGTTACCTGTTCCAATCCATCCACTACTTAAATCAGCAGAGTCATCTTCTTGCACTAACCCACCAAAGTGTGTTTCTTCCTCATTTGCCATCATGAAAGAATCTATGAATGCATCGATGAATCCATTCTCCACTTCTATCAAGTCTGCACTAGGTAGAGGATTTTCATCAGTTGTTGAATCCATCTCACTGCAAGGATCAAGGTCATCAAAAGATAGGGAAGAATTAAATCTCCTCACACAGTCACTCTCCTCATTTTGGATGAACTGATTATCATTTTCATGCGTGCCAATTGTTTCATCCTCTTCATTGGGGGGATACGTACTCCAAGGATCTTCCATAAGTATTCCTTCGATAGAGATCATTTGCTTGAAATATAATTCCATCCTACCTAGGAAGACACGGCAGTCCATCTGAGAGTGTTGATTAGTTCAATGTATCCTACATCCACTTGGCCCGACAAGTTCTGATAGTTTCAGATCTGCTAATTCTTCTAATTTCTCCCTTATTCGATTTTACATACGAGGGATATCAATCCAACCTTAACAATGCTCCTTTATCCACTCCTCATCACCCTGATTCTCATCTTGATCAGAAGAGTTTCTCAAATCGTTGGAAGGCATTGTTGATTTCCCATGACAGCAATCCCGCGCTAATACCTCATCTCCTTTAAAGCCATCATTAGTACTAACATGTTCAACAAAGCTAGATTCTATCTTGAGATTTCCATTATGCTCTAAATTTACATCCATTTCATGCTTTTCACCAAACAAGTCATCAAAATTATATTCTGGCGAATCAAATGTTTCATCTAGAACTTCATTGTGATGTAATGGACTATGCTTTGGAAGATGACTGAAAAGAGATGACATGGTCACAACTTCATTGAAAAGTGGAGTACTTAACTCTGTGATTGGATTTTGCAGGGATGAGTTCTCCCAGTGGTCTTGTGTGCAAGGACCAAACTGATCTAAGAATAATATTTCTAACTCCGCCCATGAACAAATATAATTTGGTGGAAGATTAACATACCATTGACTTGCTAAACCTTGAAGTGTTATGATGAACAATTGATAGACGACATCCTCATGCTAAACCTGGATAAAAGTAAGTACATGCCTGCAAGTTCCAACATGTTCAGAAGCATTTTTCCAGCCGTTAGGCAAAA
>VDFB02368018.1:0-23948 GCA_007258455.2 Sequoia sempervirens | reverse complement strand
ATGTAACTACAAAAGCAATATTCTAACACTTGAAGAATCCAACACTTGTTCCCAAGATTCAACCTATAATGATACAAAATCAAGATGACTAAGAATGCTCAAACTACTCACCCCATGCTTACTTAAATAGGTTGGAGGCAAACTTGAAAACCGCTAGTGGTTTCCAAAACCATGGCATGTCTTTACACCTCACCCATAGCTATCTCCATGGGACAATATAAACCTCGAATCTCTTTTGTAGCCTATTTAAAGATTTGATAAGGTTGTTTCTTTCGCATCCAATAGCCTCCTAAAAATAAGAGATACTCTCTTTAGCATCCTCAACAACTTGCTCAATATGAGGAGGGTGTCTTGAGTCAACAAGAGCCAATTTAACTACCCTATTCTCACTCCACAAAACATGCTTATTATCTTGGTATTACCTTATCCAATTGGGATGCCCAAGTAGGAGTCATTTTACATAGTTACAAATAACCAACTTGGTAAAATAATTAAAAATATTGTCCCACATGCCTAGGTAACCCACTAGAATAACATTATTTATGCAAGGTGTAAAACATATTTACGATGTCTATTTGATCCTGTTTTATCCATAATCACACACTTATCTATATATTTTAGCCATTTATTACATCTATTACTACCTCAAAATTTTGAAATTCATTCCCCACCTCAATATTAGCACTTCCATGTCTCAAGTCAATCCCATGGCATGCATGATTGATCCCACACCATGCAAAATTGACCCAAGATATAAAAGTTTAAAATTCAAATCCTTGCTAGCTCTTGCCTATTTAAAATTCATTATGAGCTAAACTAGTACACATTTGTATGACTAGTTACCATGCCTTGGTATTTAAATGCATTCAATTTGCATTCATTCATTGTAAATCCTATACGTTATAAGAACCACCATTCTATGAACACTTTGCTTTAGAGCAATAAAAAGAATATAATTCTACATCTAATTATTTTAGGATATTTCCAAGATTTCATAGTGTTGTCGTTGATAATTTCTTTGACTATAAAGCTCGTATAATCAAGGGATTTGATCTAGGAACCTTGAGATCCAATATTTTCTCCAAAGCGATTTTAAATGACCAATTATTAATAGTTAACAAAGAGTAGAGATCAAAATGAACCAAATGGTAAAGTGCATAGTGTGCCAGAATAGGACTACACACCAAATGTCAAATTTATGTGGCACAAGATTGATCCAAAACTATAGAATTAACCCAAGTAAAGTTCAAGTCTACACAAATTCTAGAAGATGAGAAAAATAAATATATTTATTTTTGTATGCATGTGAGTGGAATATGTATCGCATCAAGTTTTATCTTAATTTTTGTTCCGCGATATAAGTATCTTAAATCCCTTGTATTTAATTTCCTAAATTAGGATTTTGATTTACACATTTATCGTTTCAAACTATTATTAATTTAATATAGGTTAATTTTATGCTAAGTTGACTACATTTATTTAATTATCCTAGATTGACCTTAGGAAAAATATTATTTTCCTTTTTATTTTTGGTGAACATCACTGATCTTACATCTCCTAAACATTCAACTTAGAGTTATACCTTCACTTCTTTTAGGGTTTTTTAGAATTCATATGATTATGGTTTTATCATATATTTTTATATTTCCTAGGGTTTGGATTTATTTTGTTTTGATTACTTTGATTGGGATTTAGGTATACTCAATGACATACATCATTTATCCTACCCTCCCACCTTAAGATTCTCTACTCTAATGGATATTTTTTGGATTGTTTCCTTAGGTAATCTACATGCACATATCTCATGTTTTATTTATTTTCTATCTTCTATTGTACATCATCCTTCTATCCTCAATACTTTGATGATATTTTATTCTATAGATGAAGATGTATTCTCAATGGAGGTGTTATTTTTCCATGTATTTTTTTCCCCTCTTTTTATTGAGTTGGTTAGTTCATTTGTAAAATCTCAAGTTGTGTGCTTGTAGAAAATACAAAACCAAGAATTTCTATCATGCTATGTAATCAATAATTAAATGATAGTTAATAATGAATATATTGTTATTATATGCTACTTAGAAATGAAGTGCTACAATATAACACGATATTTGAGTTGGGAAACCCCAACATATGATGAAAATTCTAGTTGATAGAGACAACTACTATTGTAGTTGAATTTATTACTCATAAAAGGATTATGCAAGATATAATTGTTCACCTTTAATTCTAGAAGGAGAAAATACAACACATGATTGCTCTTCCTTCCCCATTTATCTTGAAAAATAGACTTATATTTCACATATAGGTTTTCAAATATTTATAAATATGAAGATACATGTGAGCTTCTATCTTCCCTTTTTATGAATTTTGACCTTCCCTTATATTTATTATTGTGACCAATGACATAGTATAGGTTAACTACACTTGATCCATACGGATTCAAAGCATATTTAATCCACTAAGCATCAATCCCAATAAGATATTCAATGTAAAAAAAGTGAAGAAGCCATGAAAACTAACATTCTAAAACAGGAAAGCTTGAAAAACATCTATTCTAAGCCATTGAATCTCATCCTATTGGGGGAGTGGTGTCGCATTGATGTGGAATGGCGACCCTTTCCCAATCCCTTGGATAATATGAGCCTTTCCAATGATTTTATTCATTAAAATCGATGGAAACTGATGAAAAAGATGAATGAAAGCATGGTAAAAGCTAAAATGATAGATGTAAGTGTATGCAAAGCTATTCTAAATGTGCACAAGGTTTAAATATGCAAGCCCTAGATTCAAAAATATACTAAATGAATGCAAGTAAGTTAACATGGAAGCCATTAATGGATGCTAAGCTAATAATGCATGAAAATTAACCTAAAATTCCTTTAAACATAAAACATGGATGCAAATAAGTGTGATTTTCAACAACATAAGTTTTCTCTGAAATGTGGATCCTTATTGAATAGATGCAAGGTCTATTTATAGAATAGGCAAAGAGAAATTGATGGTCAAGATTGAAATAATCAATCAATGGTCAGGGTGGAAAGAAGATGGAGGCATGGATCATGGATTCCCATCAAGGGTTGAAAATGCTGATATTTAATCAAGGGCTCACAATCATGCAAAGAAGCACACTTTCAAGACTTGCTCAAGAAGTTTGTTGAAGTTTGTTACAAGGAAGAATATTCCCTTTTTTGAATGAGTGAAAAGAGAGAATATTCTCTCATAGAAGAGGAAAATTAGCATTTAGTTAATTAAAATCATATTTTAATGTGCAAAGGGGAAGGAATATTCCATGAGAATATTCCCTTTTGGAGGAATGTGCAATAGAGGAATATTCTCAAGGAATATTCCCTTGCAAGTGGGAGAGTTAGAATTAATTAGTAATTTAATAATTAAAACAAAGTTTCAATTATGCAAATTTAAAGTAATTTAGGATATCCATTAAATAATTAACTTATTTAATGAAAAGGGATCAAAATGACATTTAATTAAATAATTAAGATTATTTAATTAAAAGAGAGGACTTAGCGTGTTAAAATTAAATATTTTGATTTATCCAATTTAATAGGATGAAAGGTTAGCATAAAAGGGGTAGGAATTTACCTAATTAGATTAATCAGATTAATAGATGAAAATGATATATTTGATTAAATAGCTAGGATAATTTAATCAAACAAGTGAAAAGAGGATGGATTTTAAGATGAAACGGTGTTAGTATATTAGATTCGAGTGTGTGATATCATTTAAGACATTTTTAAGTGTCTACATTTTTCCCCTCTTTGAAGCGAGGTACCTATTACATTGGTTCAAAGACTAACGCTTTTCGGATTAAAATTGTTGCTTAGACCAATTTTTTTTTGGATGCCCCATTGTTGCCCCAGTGGAAGGAATAAGTTGGTTCCCTGCCCCCTTGAGAGATTGGGTGGAAAATTTGAAATTGGGGTTGATCTCTTGACAAAGGTAAAATATTGATTTTGGGGTGTGAGAAGGCTCCAGGATGTGAAAATATGCAAAAAAATGGTGCAAAATAAGCTTCATTAGGCCGGAATCGATGAAATAGGTGAAAAACCCTAGATGCACTCTCAAATTAGGGCAAAAACCCTAATTTGTAGCCTTAAATATGAGCCAAAGGTCACTTTCAATTCATTTGTGCATTCATACTTGAGAGAATTGTTGCATTTTGAGCTATGACCTCCTAACGAAATGACGCAACATGTGCTCCCACGACATATTTCTGACCGAGTTTGAGAGTACCAAATGCCTCGAGGCGCAGGATCAGAGGTACACAATTTGAAACTTTCCTCGTACTTTAACTTTTCAATGAATTTATTAGGGTTTGAAAATTAATCTAGGTCGGTGTCGCCATATGGAGACGCTATTTAGATTTTTGGCGACGCTTTTTGCATTTTTAGCAATGCCATTGTGAATGGCGACACATCTCACAATTTGAAATTAGGGTTTCCATTTTGCTTTGGCAATGGGATGTAATGAGCGATGCTTCACTCAATTTACAATTTAGAATTAGGGTTTTATATTTCAAATTGCGACGCCAGTGTATATAGCGACACTAGTCACGATTTAGAATTTGGATGTACTGGGCGTCACTGTTTGGAATTTGAATTATAAGCGACTTTGTAAATGGAACACCTTTTCATTTGTGAGAAAAACTTCCAAACTTAATCAATTTTAGCCAAATTTTGATGTCGTGCACTTCGTGGATGCAAGAGGTTATTCAACCATTGATGTCACACAAGCACCGACCCTTACTTTCCACACTAGATGATTTAGATGAGCTTCAACAGGAGTACCTTGGCAAGATTGGCCTATGGTATGTTGCATATGCCTGTTGGCGAGAGGGACCCATCTAGCTGATGATGACAGCGTTATATGAGCAATGACGCTAGTGAGACCTCATCCTTTCCTTTTCATTGAACTAGCGATCACATTAGAGGATGTATGGTAGAATGCTGGTTATGATACATTGTGATTATGATATTGATGTGGAGTTATGATACTTTCTACGAGGTTCTTTATTTAGGACACTATTGTCTTGGAAAACTCAATTGACCTTAGGATCGTACAAAGTCAGTCTTTGATTTTCTTGATTACAATGATTTCAGGCATTCTTGCCCCAGACTGATAGAGCAGAGTGTTTAGTCCTAGATGGGGGTTGGCATGGCACCAAATGATTTTTAGGACTCAGTATGCATGGGGGCTAGTGATGCTAGAATTGATTTATCATGACATGCACCAGTTTGTGTACTACGATGGCAAAGCTATTGGTGCAAGTGTGACACTTTTACATATATGAGCATGGGAGCACATTGTGGTACTTCGAATGATTGTCCACATGGCTGATGTGGAGCTAGATGATCTAGTTGTTTATAGGTACAGAGGGGCTATCACTCTACAACATATAGGCCAGTTGGGTATCCCTTATTAGAGGAGAATGATTGATGACATGACCATGTTCAAATGGCAGCCATGGCTATAGATGCCACCATGGTATGACGACATTCAAGAAATCTTCTTTGCTCACCAAACCTGTTACATGCAGGGTCATGAGCAAACAATGATTGAGTGGTACCTGTTGGATAGGGTAGCTCGACAGTTTGGCGAGACGCACGATAGGACTAATGATCAATATACCACCATTTTTGCTAGATCAACTCAGCAGACAATATGGGGACTAGTGATACAACCCCATGAGGTTGTTGAGGGTTTTAAACAGCTAGTTGCCAAACCATGGTCCTACGATCAAGGGCAAGTCGATGCCTAGACTACGCATGTGTATTATGCTTGGTTTGTACCCCCTCCCAGACTTACAAATCCAGTGGGCATTCCTCCTCAAGGGAGGTTGAGAGGGAGGGGAGCAAGAAAAGGACGAGGCCAGTAGTAGGATGTGCAAGGTAGAGGATAGGGCAAAGGATAGGATGGCTAGCAACATGATGGATAGGTCCCTGGTGCACCACCACCACCTTCGCTACATCAAAAGCCACCCATACAACAGCCATCGATAGGGCCAGATCCCTGAGATGTATAGATACAACGGTTGAGACAACAGTTGTAGGTAGTGACAACTAAGCGAGATCAAGCTTGACAACAGGTTATGACAATGATGACAAAGAGAGACCAGGCCCAATAGCAGAGAGATCATGAAGGAAGCTTTGGCAGACTTCTGATGTTTAGTTGGCACATGAGGTTGGTTGACAACAATAGTTAGAGGTAGTCTCTCATCAGCAAGCTCAACAAGCACAGGGCTTAGTAGGGCAGTCGGTGTGAGCCCATCTTTTTGGGAAAGTGAGGGAGGAGGTAGCTTATTATCGGATGTTGTATTACAAAAATGTCCCTCCCCACCGTAGGCAGTCTGATTTTGACCACAGGAGCCAAGTATAACCAAGTGCTTCTACCTCTATTAGTTAGCTAGAGCAGCCTGGAGATGGTGACAGAGGCAGCCAAGGATAAACCTCTCCTTGATTTTTGCAGACACCTTTTTGATATACAACCTGATTATTTATACAGACATACATTCATAGGCTCATTTTTTATAGCCTCTTGTACATTGTACATTTGATGATATTCATACACACCGATTCAAATATTGTATCATGATAGTCATTTTTTTGATATATATGATATGGTTCAGATTCATGATGTGATGTGCCTTTATTTCATACTTTATGGACGTATGGATGCAAATGTTATGATGTGATGTTATATTTATGCTTATGTTATGGATGCACGTCTTTATTTATGTGGTATGCAATAGGAGATGATCTACGATGTAATGTTTATGATATGTGATGTTTATGAGATGGATACAATGCAATGCAATGTTTTTGTTACCTTCTTTTTCACTATCTTTTTATGATATGTAGATTGATTCCTACATCTCTATGGCTTGGGCGAACACCCCAATCTATGGCATCCCGATCGCATCTCTTTGCATTCCTAACCTCACCATTGAACTCATTTGGCACCCATGAATCCATCAATTTGTGCCCTCAAGTCAATTTGTTCCCTTGTAGGCCTCCAGACTTGGGTTCCCAACTCGCATTGCATTTGGAATGGGCCTTAAGAGAACACATACCCTCTATATAAGCTATTTGTTTGATTCCCAAGCATCAGTAGGATGATGCTCAAAACGGTCAAACACCCCAATTTTTGACTTTTCGTACCAAGCTACGCACACTCAAGTTCCCAACTCGGACGCCCCAACTCGAGTTCTCATATTAGCCCCCAGACTCGAGCTCCCAAATTGGTTCTTATTAGCCTTTATCTATTTGCTTTATCATCTTCATCTCTATTTATCATACTTCCTTATTCTATTTTTTCCTCCAAGATCAACTAGCTAGGTTGTTAGTATGCTTTTAGTAGTTTCTACTGTGCTTACTATTTTTTGGCTGTACAAACACCAGCGCACTCGAGAGATGTCAACACATTGCGTTGTCGTCCTAGAACTACGTCATCATCCTTAAATAGAGAGTTGTTTGAGGTACAGTATTGACTTCAAAAACTAGCTCACCTAGCCTAAACTTGGTATTTGGGTCTAAAGAGTGACAAAAGTACTACATAGTGCTCTTCATTCTTGATCCTCTTTCTTTAGAGTGAGGTAAGTTAGGGCAACCCTCTGCTCTCAGCTCTCTATGACCTAGATCCTTGACGTGGTTGGTCCCCCTCTCTTACATTTTTGGTGAACCCGATGTGAATAGCGTCTACCCATTCGTCGGTGTTGAGACTTTTCCCTTGTACTTTGTGATCGTTGTAACCCTAAGTGTTGTGAAGGTTTATGAGCATCACAACCTAGTCTACATATTTCGGGTACATTGTTAGGTGAAGTGTGCGACACCTACCAATGGAGAAGATAAAGGTCACTTCTAGTTTTACCTCCAGTTTTCCCACTGGTTTAACTAATGAGTTTACCACTAGTTTTCCCACAAACTATGTTGAAGAGATGGGTTTTATGGAAGAAACCACTCGTGTACCTACTGATGAGTCCATTTTATGACTCAAATTTTCTAGAAGTTTATTGTCTATTTGTTATAGTTGTCATAGACTTTGATACTTGGATGCTGACCTTTTTATGATATTTCCTCAAAACCATAGACATTGGGCATAAGCTTATTTTTGTGATCTTTAATGACATTGACATGCTATATGAACTATCTGTGTTGATTTTACATGTGGATTAATGAATGCTACTTTAAGATAGTTAAGGATATGCAATTGTTGTGCATACTAATATTGTTCTACAGATATAATTAGCAACCTACAAAATTGAAGAAGATTCTGCCAGCTAGTCATTCGCCATAACGGTCAACAAGGTGATCATTCGAAGGTCAATGGAGGGAAGACTTTCGACGACAGGAGATTCCTCATTCAAATCGAAATTGTAACCGCCTTGTAAATGGTCTTAATTTTCTATTGAGCGAATATAGGTGTTACTATTGTGCTAAATTTGTGTTAAGGAAAACATGCTTGACAAAATTCCACGCATGTGTAACCGCCTCTCCACTTTTTATGCTTTCCCTAAAGTGGCATCCTCCTAATCTGTTGGAGTTGACCGCCTTGCTAGGTGATTAGTTAGTAGCTTTTCTTCCTATAAATAAGACTCAGATGCTCTTTCAAAAGAGGTTGATTAATCTGATGATGTACTCACATTCTTAGTTTTTTTCTGTAATACAGTTATGTTGTTCTATTGTACTTGTGTTTTCCAATAAATAAAATGAAGTTATAAGTTCAAGCATATGAGTTTACATTTGTCTTAAGGAATACTCATCCAGGGAGAACCATGAGTGAATTATTCCATCCTTTGGCTTGGTAGTTGCTTTGTGTTCCAATGGTGGGTGCAGAATCTAGCAGTGTTCTGTAAGCCACTACTGAATTCGACATGACTATTCTACTGATAGCCGGATGAGTAGTTTTCATTTGTTTTGCTCGATTTTCATTTTATCATGCATTTCAAGCAAGTATAGTTGTTGTTTGATGCTCAACATGTATTTCTTTCCAAACATTTTCAACGTTGTGTCTTTCTTAGTATGGGATGAATAATGGCTACTTTGGATCCTTAGTGCACATCGTCTTGACCCATTCAAGTTCATGTGTCACTGGGTTGATAGGATAAATGCACCTTCATGATTGAGATATGTATTTAGGTTAGATGTGTCTCTGAATCCGATTATGAGGGCTTAGTTATTAGATCATTATGGAGACAACATTTTGGCATCGTTGTTGAGGATAGTGTCAAAATGGGGAGCTCTTTTTGAGTCATTGATAGTTTTCTTCTTTGTAGTATTTTTGAGTTTGTTCTTGGTATACCCCTCATTTAGAAGTAATGAAGTCAACCATTCTTTTCCAATTCTTTATTGTTGTATGATGATTGACATTTATGCATGGGAAGGAAGGAGGAGATCCTTATGGGATATTCCTTCCTAATAATCTTGATCCATTCTAGCTAGAACAGCTTCCAAATCTAGCAAGGGACGAAGAAGAAGAAGAGCCAAACCCCTTTGCTGATGCATTTCTTGATCTGACCAATTCTTAAGCTTCCTCTGAAGACCAAAATTAGTTTGAGAATCCCTTTGCTTGGGAAATCCATCAGGCAGGCATGGGTGATGCAAATAGAAGCAAACCTAACCAACTAGCTTTTCCTTTCCCCATTGCTCATCAAAACAAGTTGACAACCTCAAAATATCCACCTTTAGTCCTTCCTAAGTTCCTAGACTTGTCATAGAAGATCGATACTTTCTTGTTTTGAGTTTGATATACTCACATGAGGTTATGACTATACCACGATGTCACCAGAGCCCAAACTATTTCTATCACCCTAAAGAAGCCGTGCAAGATGGTTCATGGCCTGAACAGAAATATTGTGAGAACTTGGGAGACATGAAAGACAAGAGATTAATTAAGAAATACAAGGAATATTGCAGAAGCGGTGACAGAGGAGATGACATTTTAGGATCGGCAAAAAGAAGATGAGACCTTGGAGATTGTGAAAGGTTTTTAATTTTATGCAAAAATCTCACACACAACTTAATGAAGAATCAAAGATGGCTTTTTACCTGGAGAGGTGTGATGGGCTGCGGTACTGTCCGGCACGATAGGAGGTATCTCCCAAGTTCCTTGGAGGATATCAGAGATATGTTATAACTTCTCTGGAAACTTCCAAAGAGGGAGGCTTATCGATCTTCTATGGTGTGCAGTCATCTACCAATGGGTTCAAAGACAAGTTACTCTACTTTAGGTAGAATTCAAGGCAAAGTTATAAACAATGGAAACATGGGTTGGATACGAGTAAAAAAGAAAGAACAAAGGCAAGGTTGAGAATATTACATTCATTGTAGATAAAAGAAGGTACCAAATGCAAGATGGTAGCTAATATTAATGTGAATTCCACTAAGTTCAAAGCCAATCAAGTTGAAGAAGATCAAGTCTACTATGTTTACTGCAAAGGCCATGGGCTTCTAGGAACAAAGGTATACCGAGATCACTCTCTTTACTGAGCCATATTTGAATTCTTATTCATCTGGTAACCAATGGCAGCCCTCATATCCATCCAATTATGGAGGATATCCACCACAGCCTTGGAGTAACCCTCCAAATACCTAGCCTAATCACCAAAAATCTCCACCCCAGTGGTAGCAACCTTAGGGGAATTGGCAGCAATTTCAAGGAAATTGGCAGCCACCTCCAGGAAATTGGTAGCAAACAAATCAATGGAGGGGAGGACAATAATGGCCAAACTAGACAAATAGCTACATGCAGCCACCTTCTCAGCCCCAACAACTTGCTATAATGTCTCCTCCTGCTAGCTCAAGTTAAAATGCACCTAAACCTACTCAACTACCAGCTCAGCCCACACCCAACCCAAATAACAAACCACAACAACTAGTATACTCCGTTGATCCAAATCAATTCTCTGCATATGTTGTGAGTGTAAGTGACATCCACTTATGTTTAGGAACTACTTTGCCAACTCCTTCCACACCCATTATCATTGAGCTTCTTGTGGAAGAAGAGGAGCCTTTGAATACCCCCATTCAACCAAGTGTACCTAAAAATCCTGAACCAGCCCTAGTCAAGCAGATTGAATAAGAACCACCATTTCCCCAAAGGTTGAAAATTGTGAAACAAAAGGAAGAGAAGGAGGAACCAACCTTTAACATTTTAGATCAGTTGAAGCATATATGTCAGTCCCCTCTTTAAATATAAAAGAATGTTCCTATATATATGAATATGACAAAGGCATGCTGTAAGAAGCCGAGGGAAGGAGGAAGAAGAAAGGGCCCCACTATGGTTCATGAGGTGGGGCCAGGTTAGGCGACATCATGCTTGGGAAAGTGATTGTTCCCAAATATAATGACCCAGGGAGTCCTATGGTAGGAGTTGATATAAATGGGGTCCAAATAAGGAATGCTCTGATTGACTTGGGAGCAAAAATAAATGTAACGACCAAGGATATCTTGCAACAACTAAATGTTGCAAGCATGAGACCTACTCCTACTGTCTACAACTTGTGATAGTTCACCACTATTCAAACTTGATGGAATAGTAGACCTTGTGGTAACTCTAGATTCTTGGGAGTACCCAACAAATTTTATGATTCTTTCTCCTAAAGCTACACTAGGTGGGTATCCCATTATTCTAGGAAGGCCATGGTTAGCCACAACAGATGCCTACATTGGATGTCAGTAAGGAGACATGACCATTTCTGATGCGAAGAGCACCAAAAAACTTGTTCTCTACCCTCCTACTCAGCCATCCCATGAAATGGATAACCCTGTATGGACACATGTTGGTGAAGAGACAGAGGAAGTTAATTTTGTGGCACAACTGATGATGTTAGGTAGCTCTTTCATGCAGCTTCAAGAGGAAGATGAAGTATTGTCTAAGATAATTCAGAATCATTGTGAAATAGAGGAAGCATCATCCTCTCATTCTATTGATCTAGTAAAGACACTTTTTCCTGCTCTTCCTGCAGCAGAACTTCCTACAGCAACAAGTATGTATCATACATTGCTACCACATGAACTCAAAGTACCAAGCATTAGTGAATAATCTATGGTAGAGATAACTACACAAGTGCAGGTGACAGAAGGAAAATATCTAAATATTAATAGCAAATTGAGTGAAGAACAACAATTATCATTAACAAACTTACTGAGAACCCACCAACATGCATTTGTGTGGGACTATCATTATATGAAGGGATTGGACCCTAAGCTTTGCACTCATAGGATTTACATTAGAGATGATTGTACCCCAATGAGACAGCCACAAAGAAGAATTAACCTTGCACTAAGAGAAATTGTAAAAGGGAAACTACATAAATTGTTAGATGTAGGATTTATCTACCCCATTTTAGATAGCCAATGGGTGTCTCCATTGGTGATTGTACCCAAAAAGGGAGGGAAGTGGTGAGTTTTTTTTTATTACAGGGAACTCAATGCTACCACCAAAAAAGACCATTTTCCCTTACCTTTCATAGATCAAGTTTTGGACTCACTTGCAGGAAAACAATACTTTTCTTTTCTAGATGGATTTAGTGGGTATAACTAGATCCAAATTGCACCTAAGGACCAGGAGAAGACCACCTTTACCTGTCAATGGGGGACCTATGCCTACTCAGTACTTTCATTTGGCTTATGCAATGCACCTGCAACTTTTCAGAGGGCAGTCATTAGCATATTTTCAAACATCTCTCATGATTGCATGGAAATTTATATGGATGACTTTACCACCTATGGTGCTGATTTCAATGAAGAATTAGAATAATGAGAGTAACCAAAGAGATTTGAAAGAACTGATCTATCTCTAGCGGTGAAAAGTGCTTCATGATGATGTAGGAAGGTGTGAGGCCAGTCCCTGGCCACTGCATCTCTCTCTAGAAAATTCAAGTAGATCTTGCAAAGATTTAGGTGATCACTAACCTACCTATACCTACAAAAAAAAAAAGATGTTAGGAGTTTCTTGGGCCATGCAGCCTACTACAGGCATTTCATCAAGGATTTCAGCAAAATAGCAACATCATTTGTATGTCTCACTATACTGGATATTTGAATTCCATTGGACATAAAGGCTATGACAAAGGGAATTTTTTTGTTGAAAGGCAACATAACTCAGCGATCATACTCAAGATCTAATTAGGAGATTCTTCCACACATCCATACAAATACATTAGACTATATAGGAGCAATCTTGAAGCAGAAAGAAGGAGCTATTGAAAAAATTTATTTATTTTATGGTAAAAACTTGCAAAGACTGAATTCAACTATCTGATGAAAAGGAAATGATAGCAACTATGCCTAAAAAAATTGAACACTACACAACAAAAGCTACCAAATCTTTGTATGCCTGAGATCATCCTCCATTAGGTATCATGTAGAACAAACCTACTAGTGAGTAGGTTAGCAAGATGGTTATTGTTGATGCAGGAGTTTTACATAACCATTGTAGATAAACTAGGGAAGGCCAATGTTGTTGTAGACTTTCTTTCAAGGCTGACTACATCAGAGGACAATCAGGTCATAGATGACTCTTTCCCTGATGAGCACTTATTTTCCATCAGTGTGCAAACACCTTGGTATGCTAACATAGCTAACTATCTGGTCACAAGGAGAGTTCCTCCCCACTTCTCTCTAAAAGAGAGAAGGGTTCTCATTGAAAATTCATTTCCTTTTTCATGGATTGTAGGATGTTTGTTTTACACTGGGCCAGACCATGTCATGATTAGATGTGTGAGGGAAGATGAGACATGATATTTTGCATGCATGCCATAATGAACCATGTGGAGGAAATTTTGCAGCCAAGAAGACAACGATGAAGGTTCTAAATACAAGATATTACTAGCCAACACTCCACAAGGATGTAGGGAGATATACAAGAAAGTGTGATAGATGTCAGAGGATGGGTAGGCCAACCAAATTTGATGAGATTTCCCTTTACCCTCAGGTAGTAATCACCCCATTTGATAAGTGGGGATTGGATTTTATAGGACCCATTGATCCTCCATCCAATGGTAAATCCTATATCTTAGTATGCACTGATTATGTAACCAAATGGGTAGAAGTTAAGGCCATGAAACATGCAAGAGATAATAAGGTTGTTGAATTTCTTTATGAGGAGATTTTCACACGGTATGGGGTTCCAAGAGAGATAGTGACTGATCAAGGGACTCAATTCACCTCAACCCTTGTTGTAGTACTGGTCAATGAGTACAACATAAGGCACAGGAAGTCCACTCCTTATCACCCTCAGGAAAATGGCCAAGTTGAGGTGACTAACAAGGAAATTGAAGCAATTTTGACCAAAACAGTAAATGTTCATAAGAAGGATTGGGCAAACAGGCTGCCAGAAGTTGTCTGGGCCTATAGGACAACTTAAAAAACAACAACAAGCCTCAGTCCTTTTGAGTTATTGTATGGAAAGACAACTATGATGCCCACTGAATTTGAGCATAAGACTCTTAGGACTACAATAGACTTGGGAATGGATATCTCTAAAGCACAAAGAGACAAAATCATGCAGCTCAATGCATTGGATGAAATGAGGAAGGAAACCTTGTATCATACAAAGGTAGTGCAAAATTAGAGAATAAAGTGGCATGAAAAGTTCATCAAGGACAAAAAATTCCAGCCAAGAGATTGGGCCCTGCTCTATGACTCAAGGTGTCAAGATAATGTAGGGAAATTGTAGACAAGGTGGCTAGGACCGTATGAGGTCACTTAAGTCTTCTCCAATGGTGTTGTTCAGCTCACCACCATTAACCCTGTCAGATTTAGGCTGCTTGTCAATGGTCATCACCTCAGATTGTATCACAAGCCAACTTCTAAGGAGGAATTCTTGCAGCAATTTACTTAGCATGCAACACCTAAATTTTTCCACAGCCGAAGGAATCGAACCTAGTGTCCCTCCTTCTTGCTAACTAAGGTATGTAACTTATCATAATAAAGATTTCCACCTTTGTGGGGGTCCACTTCTTCACCCATCCTCCCATCCATCTCCACCTTTCTCTCTCTTTCATCATGCCTCCATAATTTCACTTCATTCCATCATCACTTCACTCCATTCCACTCCACTTTCATTAATTTCTCAACTGACCTCTTAAAAGGTGACCATTACTTTCTCCATAATCTTTGTAACAGATCTTCCAAGAATCTAGATACGTGTGCATCAAGTTGTTATCTCTGAATTGTCTTTTAGTTCATTTATTTAATAGTTGTAAATTAATAGACGTTCTCCATAGCATTTCATTATTCCCTGCCCTGTCAAATTGTCATAACTATCACACATGTGAGGAAACATGCTCAAATTTAGGTTGGGGGGGAAGTGTGAATACTATGTCCATGTGTCTGTCCATATTAGTTCACGTCAGCAAAGTTTAAATTGAGCCAATTTGAATTATGAGTGAAATGAAAGCTCACATGTGAGGTGATATCAATCATCGCCATTTTTCTCGATCATAGCCTTCATTTATTACTCCTTTACTGCCTTTATTGCTCCTATCATAATCTTAAGCCAAAAAAGGTAAATTCAGACAACACTGGGGTTGGAAATTTCACATCATTGCAGGAAGAAGTTTAGTTTTCAGATGAAGATTGTTGGAAGGGAAACTTTGTAGAGTCATTGTTTGATTGCAGAGAAAACTAAACAATGGGATGTGGTTAATCAAAAATGAACTACGATTCATGATGCATTACTACAAGATGCAACTTCCTAGACCAAGTTCATAAACTGCGGATGATTAGATTATTTCCTGAGGCTTAATGATTTTTATGAAGACGTTGCGTTGGAATTTGCACATACATTTTTTGAAGGAAAGGCCACAGTAAAAGGGTTGGAAATAACGGCTAGTGAAGAAAGAATTGTAGAAGTTACAAGGTTGCCTGTCGACGGTGAAAATTACCCTGCTTCTAGAGACGCCAGGTCAGCTAGGGTTGAATTCACAGAACCTGGTGACCCTCCATTGAGTGTGGAAAAATAGGGTGAAAAAAGAACCTCTCTGCTTGAGTCATGGAAGCAAGTAGTTGTTCATGTTGTGAAGTACATTACCTGCGAGGGTCATCAGTCAAATCTACATTCTGTGCACTTCAAACTGCTAAATCATATGAGGCACAAGAGAATAATGAATGTGCCAAACGTGTTATACCACCTTCTCTCAATTATGGAAATCGAGACCCAAAAAGGTAGAGATAATTTCATTTCCCACCATTGTCTGATCAAGTTACTAGTTGAGAAGTCTCTGCATGATGTGTGTGACATGACTTGGGAAGAATTCTTAAATATTGATCAAATTAGACCAGAGCATTTGCGACATAGGGTTTTTCCTCAACCTTGTAGGGCTAGTAGAAGATTGAGCATGGTTGAAGCCACTCCTGGTGCCTCAAATTCTAGTGCAGGCCCTAGTGTAAACCCTCCTGCAGCTGAACAAACCATAGAAATTAGCTCTTCTGAGGCAGAGCATTTAGACAAAGAAAGTTCCTCTTCAAATTCGAACTAGAGCACATAAGAAAGAGGCGGAAATAAGGAAGGGTAAAGCTAAAAAGAAAACTACAGGAAAGAAAGTTCCAAGCTCTAAAAAATGCAAGGCTGACACTATTCTTCTTGCAACCGAAGAAGAACATGAGAGCCCTCCTAGAAAATAAAGACCAGCTAGGCCAGCCTTTGGTGTGTCTTCGCAGGAAAGCCCTAGGACTAGAGAAACATCACAAGAGGACACAAAGGCCCCGATGTGGTAGGTGAATATTGAAGAAAGAGACATATTTGAGGAAGCAGCAAATGTAACATTGGCAGACCTTGCTGCCATCGCTGAACAAGTTGAGAGTCAAGAGTATGAGGAAAATCAGGAGCTCTTGCAACAAAAGTAGAAGCAAGAGTTCTTGTAGCAAGAGCAAGAACAAGAGGCCTTGCAGCCAAAATTGGGAGAGCAGTCAGCACCCCTACAGCCAGAATTGGCTGAACAAATAAGATCCCTGCAATAGGAGCCACATGAAGAGCAAGCAGCAGTGCCAATAAAAATTCTGGCAGGAATACATAGGCCCTTTGATTTTTCAATACACATGGTGGCTATGAATTTATGGAAAGAGATGCAAAGAAGGGAAGAAGAATGGAAAGAGGAGAAACGCAGGCTAAAGAAATAAATTCAAAAGAGAGATGAAGAAATTGAAGATAAGAATGCATAAATTGTTGCTTTAAAGGAGAAATTGGATAATATGGCAGCCCTAGTACCTTAGATATTAGAGTATAGGACTCCTCCAAGAGTCTATGCTTTATATTTGAAGGAGAAGCATCTTTCTTTTAAACTAGCAAGGATTGTTTCAGGTTTGAATCCTTCCATTGAGACTCTTGAATTTTTCAATGCTTATCGGATTGCTCCTCCTGAAATGAAGAATTTGTTGTGTGAATTCTATTTGAATAATTATGCTGTGATTCAAGACCATGATTGGAATCCACCGTTGTATGTTGGGGATGTCCAATTAAGGGCATTCATGTCTTGGATACAAAATGAGATTAGTTGGGGACAACAGTTCAGGACTTATAGGCAAATTGAATCCAACACTCCCCTATCCATCAGGGTTGAATCTAGAAATCCAAGGGAAATTTTCATGGATTGGCATAGAATTCTTTATAGACCAAGCTATGGCAGTAGGATCCTGCCTGAGAGAGAAACAATTTATAAAGAATATGAGGAAGTAGCAAAAACCAAAGGGGAATTTGTGATGGGATACCTGTCACAAAGGTGGAACAACCTAACAGATGAGTTAAAACAAGCTGAGCCTCACTCTATGTGGAACTATGTTGTAGTACTTAAGAGAGTTGATAGATATATACAGATTGGAAGGAAAAAAGGACAATTTTGGCTCCCACTAACTTTTTAGCCACCTATCTTATTGTGGCATGTACCAAATTTCAGATATTACCAGTATGATATAGTTGCAGAAAGACAGAGATGGAGCAGATTGGACAAACAACAAGGGTTCTATTGGGATCCTAATTCACGCATAGAAAGAACTGATGTAGGGCAGTTGCAAATTTTAGGGCATTAACCAAGCAAAAGAACAACCCTTCCTTTGCTAGAGGACCAACAAAGCCTTAGGTTGGGGGGAGTGATGAGTCCATTTTATGACTGAATTTCGATAGAAGTTTATTGTCTATTTGCTATAGTTGTCATAGACTTTGATACTTGGATGCTAACCTTTTTATGATATTTCCTCAAAACCATAGACATTGGGCATAAGCTTATTTTTGTGATCTTTAATGACATTGACATGCTATATGAACTATCTATGTTGATTTTATATGTGGATTAATGAATACTACTTTAAGATAGTTACAGATATAAAAAATTTGTGCATACTAATATTGTTATGCAGATATAATTAGCAGCCTACAAAATTGAAGAAGATTCTACCAGCTGGTCATTCGCCATAACGGTCAACAAGGTGATTATTCAAAGGTCAATGAAGGGAAGAATCTCGATGGCGGGAGATTCCTCATTCAAATTGAAATTGTAACCACCTTGTAAATGGTCTTAATTATCTGCTGAGCGAATATAGGCGTTACTGTTGTGCTAAATCTGCATTAAGGCAAACATGCTTGACTAGATTCCGCACATGCGTAACCGCCTCTCCACTTTTTATGCTTTCCCTAAAGTGGCGTCCTCCTAATCTATTGGAGTTGAATGCCTTGTTAGGTGATTATTTAGTAGCTTTTCTTCCTATAAATAAGACTTAGATGCTCTTTCAAAAGAGGTTGATTAATCTGATGATGTACTTGCATTCTTAGTTTTTTTTCTGTAATACAATTATGCTACTCTATTGTACTTGCATTTTCCAATGAATAAAATGAAGTTATAAGTTTGAGCATTTGAGTTTACATTTGTCTTAAGGAATACTCATCCAAGGGGGCCCACTTGGTGAGCATTCCATCCTTTAGCTTAGTTGTTACTTTCTGTTCAATAATTAGTTAAGAATATGGCACTGACTGTTCTTGCAGCCACTAGAATTCCATTATGTGACTGTTCCTACAGCCAAAGTAGACAGAGTAGTTTCCTATTTGTTAACTCAGATTTTCATTTATGTCATGCATTTCAGCTTAGTATAGTTGTTGGTTGATGCTCAACACTTATGTTATTTCTTTCCAAGCAATTTACTTTCAACATTGTGTCTTTCTTAGCTGTAGGATGAATGTGGCTACTTTGGATCCTTAGTGCACATACTGTGCTGACCCATTTCAAGTTCACATCCCTAGGTTGACAAGTTAAATGCACCTTCATGATGATTGAGATAGCTATTCAGGTTAGATGTTCAATCTCTGAATCACAACTGTAAGGGCTTAGTTATTAGATCATTGTAGGAGGCCAACACCTACCCCTCCAACATCCCCTATGCCTTCATCCGTAGATGAGGATGATGTTGTGCATGTTCCAGCATAAAATCTTACGGCATTGAATAACAGACTACTAGACCTTGAAAACCACTTAGAGAAAGTGCCAAGCATGGCGAAAGCCACTAGGTTTACTAGCGAATTGAGAAACTTTTTTGGAAAAGATCAAACAGGCATAGAATTTTTATGTGGCCTTGTCGATTTAATTGAAGCTTATGTCCCCTTGTATAGGCCTAGATCGGGTACCACTCGAGGAGAAGTGCTCGATGCCTATGAATAGCAAATAGGTGTATCAATGCCTACCACATCCATCTGTATGGCCAAATTAGGGCCCTCTATCAGTGTCTCCTTTGCTCCTAGAAGGCCCCCCCTATCAAGGCGAGTAAAACACCCCTTGGGTTCAGCTTCACCCCTCCTATTGCCCCTAGCGGCGGAGGCTCTAGTGGAATGAGTAGCAGTGGTTCTGGTAGCAGAGATGGCACTGGTGGAAGTGGCTCTAGTGGAGGCCATGAAGGTGGCTTCGGTAGTGGAGATGGCTCCAGTGGAGGCCCTACTGGTGGTGGTGGCTCCAGTGGCGGTCACAGCGGTGGCTCCGGAGGTGGTTCTGGTGGTGGTGGTTTTGGAGGCTCTACTAGTCCTTTTTCATCTACTGACCTTGTTTTGATTAAGCTTAAAAATGGGTTCTAGGTTCAACTTAGCTCAAGTTCATAGGATTAGGGAATTGACAATTGAAACTATCAGCAAAAAGTAGGTGCAATTTTTAGGACGAAAAAGGGCTTGCATGTTATATCTGTTGTTTGCATTTGGTTTTAGGTGGCAAAAAACAAAAAACTAGTTGATATTGTACCCTCCCCCAACTTAAGGTTTGAAGTGAACTTAAGGTTTGAAGTGACCTCACTTCAACTCATGATAGGTGAAGGTATGATTAGAAAGTATGGAAATAAATGTTATGAATATATTGTATGCTTAATTTAATATGAAATACATAATGAAAGAGTTATGAAATCTATAATAATTATGATAGTGTACCTTGCATACCTTTGTGAGGTGATTAATTAAACGTCGTCTGTGAGAGCTGAATAGCATGTATCCACAATATGATTTGATGTGACCGAAAGTAATTGTAGGTGAATGAATAGTGAGGTGGTGGATGTAAGGTAATGAAACAAAATAGACAGATAATAGTTGGTGATGTGATAGTTCAAATGTTTAAAATTTGAATTGGCAGCAGGAAATAAGATAGGCATGCTGCGGGTACTTATTATGAAAAGATGGATACTGCATGTGAGAATTTTGAGGTGAAAACGCATGATCTACAAATAATGTGGCACCAATTGATTTAATTTTTTTTCTGCCAAACAATGCTACAGCTACCTTCGGTATCAGGTCCCTTCTTGGATTGTGGCAGCTATTGTGCTACAAATCGCTAGTGCAACATGGCCCTTTCTAAATGTTGACAGTTGTATATGTAAAATAGGTGTTGGTATGTGGCGACTGATCATGCTATACTGTACACCCTAGATTCTAAGCTTGTTAAAAAGGGGTTTGAATGGGGGTTACAGTATGATGAAAAACACGATTATTCGCAAGATTGTAATAGGTTTTTGCACTGGATAATAAAATCATTGGATGGTTGCGGTTTGGTGGATGTAGCCCGAATTGGGTGAACCACATTAAATTATCTGTGTTATAATTTATTATGTGTGTTTTAGTTTCTTTGTTTATTAATTAAATCTGCATTTAATTGTTAGATATTTTCCTTTCTAACCCTAACAAGTGGTATCAGAGCGGGTTGTGTTTCGATTATCGTCTGTAGGAAGGTCTCACGGTTGAGTGGGAGTAATGGCAAACGATGGTAAGAAGGTTGAGAAGTTTAATGGGAAGAACTATCAGTTATGAAAGATGCAGATGGAGGACTACCTCTATCAGAAGGATTTATGGCGGCCATTGGAAGGGAAAACCAAGAAACCCGCAACAATGTCTGATGAGGACTGGGAGATTTTGGATAGAAAGGCTCTTGGCAGTATTCGTTTATGCCTGGCACAATCGGTGGCGTTCAATATTACAATGTTAAAGACAACTCAATAGTTGATGGAAACTCGGCTAAGTTATATGAAAAGCCTTCCATCGAAGGTATTTCATGGCGTTTATTTAATATGAAAATGGTAGAAGGTGGGTTATTACTAATCATTTAATGAGTTTGACACGTCACTACCAATTAACTGTAAAAGTAAACTTTGATGAAGAAGTTAGGATCTTTTGATTCTATGTTCTTTGCCCCAAAGTCGAATAGCTTGGTAATGGTCAAGTAGCAATTCCGTTTCTCTCGTTCAATACATTGAAATCTGATGATGTTGTTGGTGTTATTTTGAGTGAGAAAAATTCATAGGCGCTCGTGGAACACATCCACATATGTTGTTTGAATGCAGGGGAAAACAAAGGAGAGAGGAAAACAATTATGGAAATCGTGGAAGTCAATGGAAAATCAAAGACAAAAGGTCCTGCAATCTAGAGACAAGAGGGATTGTTGGTACTGGTAAGCCGAGTCATTTAGTAAAGAAAGATTGTTGGTCTCGAAAAAATAAAGGAGACAAAAAGGAAGTAAAGAGGCAAATGTGGTAAGTAATAAATCTGATGAGGATGATTTGATTCTTTCCCTTGATAATGTTGATGATTCTTGGGTGTTAGATTCAAGGACTTCATTTCATGCTACCCCCCATAGAAGTTATTTTCTTGATTATGTCCAAGGGGATTTTGGGTTGGTTTATTTAGGAGATAACAAACCCTGTCAGATTGTTGGAAAGGGAAGAATCAAGATTAAGTTGTAGAATGGGAATCATTGGCTACTACATGAGGTAAGGCATGTTCCAAAGTTAAGCAAAAATTTAATTTTAGCAGTGCAACTAGATGATGAAGGTTGTGTTGTTACATTTAGTGATAAAAATTGGAAGGTCACAAAGGGTGCCTTAGTGGTAGAAAAAGGTGTGAAAGAAGGCACCTTATATCTTTGTACAGGTCATACTGTTCCTTCTACTTTAATTGTTATAGAAAAAGGTCAATGTTCAGGAACAGTTGCTGTAGTTCAGTAGGTAGAAGATCATACAGTTGCTATGGACTCTGAATCAACACTATGGCATAATAGACTTGGGCATATGATTGCAAAAGGTATGAAAGTAATTCATTCAAATAATGTTTTACCAGGTCTCAAATGTGTTAATATGGATTTTTGTGAAAGTTGTGTGTATGGAAAACAAAAGAGAGTAAGTTTTCTCAAGGATGGGACGCAAAAGAAAGATGAGAAATTGGAGCTTGTGCATACGGATGTATGGGGACCAGCTCAGGTATCTTCTCTCGGTGGCTCTCTGTATTATGTTACATTAATTGATGATGTAACTAGGAAGGTATGGATTTATTTCCTTAGGTAGAAATCTGATGTATTTGAAATTTTTTAAAAATGGAGAAGCTTGGTTGAGAATGAGACAGGTAAAAAGCTAAAATTTCTCAGATCTGATAATGGTGGTGAGTATTGCAACAAAGAGTTTTAATATTATTGTTCCTCTAATGGTATTTGTAGGAAGAAAACGGTTCCAAGGACTCCGCAGGAAAATGGAGTGGCTGAGCGCATGAATAGAACAATAATGGAGCGTGCACAGACTATGAGATTGCATGTTGGGTTGCCTTTAAAAATGTGGGCAGAGACTAAACACTGTTGTTTATTTAATTAATAGAGGTCCCTCTAATCCTTTGGGTTGTGGTATTCCAGAGGAAGCATGGAAAGGTAAGAAGGTGAGTTATTCTTTTCTCAAAACCTTTGGTTGTGAGGCATTTGCACATGTAGATTCTGAAAATAGAACCAAGCTTGATGCAAAATCAAAGAAATGTATATTTATTGGATATGGCATTGATGAATTTGGTTATAGGTTTGGGATTTTTAAAATTAGAAAATTGTGAGAAGGTGGTTTTTCATTCACGAGAAGGTTGTACAAAGATCCGGTTGCTGCAAAGCATGAGAAGAAAGAAAATGATTAAGTGCTGCTAAGCTGGATGATATTCCAAACAATGATATTTCGTTGGTTCCTCATGTTCAAGCAACAACAAGAAATAACAATTACTACAAACTCTTGTGAATGTTTGCTAGACGATCTTCAAGGATAAGTAGACCTCCGTAAAGACTTCCTCTCCTTTGTATACTATTTTGTTAACTGATGCCGGTGAACCAGAATATTATGATGAAGCTATGTAGGTGGATACCAAGGTTCAGTGGGAGCATGGAATGGAAGAAGAAATGGACTCCTTGCTGAAAAATCAGACTTGGGAATTATGTAAGTTTCCTGCAGGTAAAAGGGATTTACCAAACAAATGGGTTTATAGGCTAAAAGAGGAGGATGGAGGTAAGAAAATATTTAAAGCCAGATTAGTTGTAAAGGGATTTGCATAGAAAAAGGGCATTGATTTTGATGAGATTTTTTCTCCAGTTGTTAAAATGACTTCTATTCGTATTTTTTTAAGTATTGTGGCTGCTGAAGATTTGCACTTAGAATAGTTTGATGTTAAAACAACCTTTC
>VDFB02368017.1:0-18455 GCA_007258455.2 Sequoia sempervirens | reverse complement strand
AAAATATCATTGCCTTTTTAGTTGCATGTTATTGGACCTTATTTGTAATCATTTCAGAAGATTAATAAATAGTCTGGCATCAATATTTTCAATAGATTCTATCATTTCTGGTATTGCATTATTTTATATAAATTTATTCAGCAATTTTCTTTCAAAAACGTAAAAACGAGAAAAAAAATCAAAGTAGACAGTTTTCAGAAATTAGGGAGAACAGGGGTTTCTACAGTGGTATCAGAGCGGTTTCCTGCCATCCTGTGTTGGGTTACAAAAAAATTCTCAATTTTAGCAGGGTTTGAAATTCCAGATTTTCAGCATAAGGGCTCTGTTTTTATTGCATAATCAAACTCAGAAATTAGGGTAATCGAATATAATATTCGAGTAAAAACAAGCCGTCTGAATTTGGGAGGCAACGCTAAAGCCAAGGGAAGATCGCATACTTTTTGAAGGCGTCAGAGAATGGGCCGCATAAGACAAAGCCTAGGAGAGATATAAAATTAAAAGAAACGAGATTGCTTTTGGCAGGTGCGATTTTGGAAAGTCGTGCCCAGCTGGAGATTGCGCTTGGTCTTATTTTTGAAATAAAGACAAATTAAGGGAATCACCGACAAGATAAAAAATGGGCATCAAATGAATTTTGAATGTGGTCTTAAGACCATTCAAAAATTATCTAAGGAGACGAAATCAAGAAAAAATAATAACTTGAAGATTGCCGCGACCCATATACAGAGAATTGAGTATTCGGGTTTTTAAGTGACCACTAGCTAATACTGAAAGTCACGTATTTCATCAAAGTCGGGCATTGTGGATAATCGCGCGCCATCAGATGACATTTCACGGGAGTCTCGCCAATTAACATTTGTGAAGAAGACGTCTTTAGTCAGAGAGCGGGCCTCAAATCACCTTTGTTGGAGACGCATTAGTCTGAGTGGAGAATTAGTGACGGGATAAATGATTTAATCGGGAGCAGCTTAATTGAGACAAAGCCGCGTCATTTTATACAGGTGCCGCACAAGAGTAAGAAAGTTTACTCATCCGGGAAAGAGAGTAAGATAAAATTTAATCGAAACAATTCACGGGAGCAGTTTGGTCCATTTTTCGTTTAAGCCAAGATTGAATCTGTTGTGATTGCCGCTTCAGCTAAGGTGAATAAGACAAATTTATGTTTGATACGGGAATTGAATATTTGCCTGAGTCGGGTTATATTATGAGGAGACGTCTTTAATTATCGGGTTTTAGAAGATTAGACTAAGACAAAAAGCATTTTAGAAACAACGACTTCAATCGTTGAAGATTGTGATTCAAGCTACAGTTGGAAAATACGTGGCCTCTAAGATTAGCATATGCGCCTTTTTGATTGGCACTATTGGCGTAACATCCTGTTAGGAAGATGGCACAAACTTGAGAAAGACCTTAACAACTGCAGTCAAGTGCTTCCGTCACCATTAAATCAAGGGAAAGACGTGTTTCATATAATTGTCTTTGACAATTCTGGGTGCCGCTTCATGTGGAAGATCATCTACAGAGGAGACAAAATTACGTCAGATCCAGACAAAACAAATTACAGGAACAGACGTCTCTAATAGTATCTGATATTCAGCCTCCATATAATTATCTGGTCCATTCTTTGATCACTGGTACTGGAGAAAGATCATCATATTCATAGCTGCATTAATCAAATATCTCAGTATCTCTTTGTATCTATCACTCAAATACAGATTGGGAATTAGAGTTGCACATAAGTGTTTGCTAAATTGCCATATGCTGTAACTGCACTTTCATGGGAGTTTCAGTTGCACTCTCAGTCATATTAAGAATTGGTGATAGCTTGACAAATGTTCGTCAAAATCCCTATTTGCTGGAGCATCATATTTTGCATATGCACTGTTCTTACCAGCTTGAAGTTGCACTGTAAATCAGAAATATTGGCATTATACTTCATTTCAGTCATTGAATACTTTCTTGGAAGTCATTGTGAACATCTTATACAAGAAGACCATTATCAGCAGTAATTGGACAACTGTTTGACAAAGTTTCAGTCACTAGAAATCAGATATTTTATTGCCAATTTTGCCAAGGCTTCTCACAGTGATATCTTCAATATTTATCTCAGTTGACAGACTGCATTTTGGAGTGACCAGTACTTACCAGTTTCCCGAGTAAACAAACTGAAATTTAGAGCAGAATTAGCCAGGGACTCTAGAGTAAAATGAGTTCCAGCAGTGGAGAGATAATGGATACAGGCGATGGTAGATGGTGGGCCAGAATGTTTAATAAACAGGAATTGAAAGAGCTTGAACAATCACGATACAAGCTCAATCGAGAGTTGCTGCGTTTACAGCAGACGCTTTCAGAGTTTGGACGGTCTAAAAGATCCAATTCACTTCCTATCATCAAAGGTTCGACATCGCAAAACAAAGTGAAGTTGTGTTCCTATTGCGGAAAGCCGTACGACTTAAACCATGATTGCCCTTTGAGACCTAAGGGCAAAGCGCATAGAATAATGTGGGCTCCCTATGAGGATTCAGAACCTAAAAAAACCAACCAGCAAAGTAATCGTGAAGAATCTAAATCTGAACATGATGTCTTTACAAGTGAGGTGTCAAGAAGCCTCTACAATGAGTTTTCAGCAGTTGGTGACCAGTATACAACTGATCCTAGGGAAGCTACACCTAACAGTCCTGATTTTCATGACAGCGATGATGAAACTGTGCATGAGTATGAGACAGCAGTGTTTTCACATGTGCAGAATGTTCCTATTGAATTGTCACATGAAAGTACTCCGGAATTGGGTACTAATGATGCATTGTATGTAGAGGATTCATGTCAGGATGAATCTGATTTTCCAGAACAGACTTTTGAAAACAAGCTAGAAGATTCATATGTTGTTGTGGAATCCCAGGATCGTGCTTTGGATGGGCATGCAGTTACTTTGATAGTGGAAGTGTGTGAAGATACTGTCATACCAGCAACTTCTACCTTATCAGTTGAGCCATCCTTTGAGGTACACAGCAGCAGTACCTTAGATGTTGAGGTGTGCATGGATGAAAGCACACATGATGCTGCTTATCATACGGTGAGCGATGACGGATCAGCGTCATATCATAGTGCATATGGTGAACTGGAAAACTTGTATGGGGGTCGTAAGCTACAGAATCCTCATCATTTGGTTGGGCAATTACATGCGGATGACACTATGATTGCCACCGCCCTTGAGCATTTCGACGTTGCTCGTCAGATGTTGACTACCTATGGTTGGAGTCCTCTTTTGACAGATGAGCACGGTGATAGTGGTTTTTCCCTTGCAGTGATACAGGCACTCCGAGAAGCAATTGGAACGATGAAACAAAACTACCTAAAATTGCTAGCAGACAGGGATTTCCTTCTCGAGTGGGATTGCATTTGTTATGATGCATGGAAGGGAAAAGAGGAGTGGATCGATGAGCTCACTCATGAGCTAGAGGTAACTATGGATTCATTGCAGAGCACCCAGTTGGCTCTTCGAGAGTCACAGTTACAGATTGAGAGGCTTACCGTGGCGTTGAGGTTAGCACAGTCTTCACCACCTTTGGATATAGTTCAGTCTTCCATGGCAGCGGTTGGTGAGGAGTATACACCCATGGTTCATAGCCGAGAGGGAGATGTTGAGGATGTGGTTACATCCAGTATGGACACAGGAGCAGTTGATACAGACGGGATGAGTGCACTAGATGAGAGTTGCAGTGAGCCACGCATTGCACCCGGTTCTCATGAGACTAGTCCCATGATAGGTGATGCAGGGCAGATCATTGATAGTTCCTGTGACATGGTTGTTGATACACTGGAGAGTTGTGTGACAACCCTTGATACTTGTCCATCTTCACAGCAGATATTCAGAGTCTCATCCAGTTGGGAGATTGGTACTTGTGTTGATTTGTTTCACTCTCCTGGAAGCACATCAATCTTTTCATTTGATACAGTGGACTATGATCGGCGGCTGGTTGAGCCAAGTCAGGAGTACAACTCAGTTTATTATTCCAGCGATTCAGAGATGGATGATTCCGATCAAGATGGAGTGATTGTGCAGTTTGTGAATAATCCATTGTTTGAATTTGATGGTGGTACGATCTATGATAACCCACTCTTCGAGTTGGACGCTAATCGTACTCTTGATGTTAGTTCTGAGTTGGGTGATGAATGTAGTGTTTGGGATTGTTCCAGTGCATCGCAATTCCAAACAAGACTCACAGGGGAGTTCAATGAAGTGTACACGGTGAGGAGTGCTTATAGTTTTGTCTTTGATCCACCTGTACATGATTCGTATTCGATGCACCATTCTTGTACACAGGGTGATTCTCTTGGTGCAGTCGAGGGGAGTAATTCATTATTGTGTGCAGAGTTACCATCTTCACAAGATGGGATTAGCAGATGCAGGTACTTGACCCAGCAGTTTGCGGGGTATTACTTGCAGGGGCAGCAGTCAGTTATCCATCATGCCGATATGTATTCGACAGGGCTTGATACTTCTATGTCGCAGATTTTTCATACAGGTACATGGCTACAGGGCGACTATGGTATTAGTTGGCATGATGGCTCGGACAGTTATCACATCCATGAGGGTTTAGCAGAGGACAGGGAGAGATTCAGGATAGTAGATGCTTCTAGAAGTTCTTATCTCTGCATGACGGATGGATGTGGATTCATATTGTATTGGGATCCCGGTGGCGACAGTTTTAGCACCGAGTATGGGATGGGTCCCATTGGGTTACTTCACTATTTTCAGCATGGTGAAGTTGGAGGCATTAGAGCGCAGTGGCAGCCTGAGGAGGACCGTCACGACAGATTTTTACTCTGGGTTTGGGATCCAGGCATTGCTTGTGCAGTTGAGTTTTGATGATGCTACAGGGGACAGTTTGAGATGTGTGGGACATTACACAGTTTTCCTTTTGGGCCTTCCAAGGATTGGAGTTTGTTTGCAGTGGAAATTGCTTGGGGTCAAGCAATTTTAGGGAGGGCGGACTGTCATGTCCCCATTTTTTTTGGCGAGCATCAGAGTTCGTAAGAGTTAGCCTATTATGCGACCCTCGTAGGCTGATGGATGGTATAGAGGGTCTAGTTGGAGTTGGCTCCACTCGATTAAGGCTCTGATCAGCTGGCTTTCGCTCTGCCTCATCTCGACGCTAAGCTGCCATTTTTAGCAGCCTTTGGCACAATATGGGACCCCCATTTTAGCAAAAGAGGGATTTGCAATGCTCGTAATCACTTCCTTTAGTCAGTCACCTCTGCATGGATTGCATCTATAAATAATGAGAGAGATATTAATATTTAATTAAATTCAATTAAATATTAATTCATCGAGCATTATAATATAAAGTAATATTTCAATATAACTTGGGCGATTTTTACAAAGGGTCACTTCGAATATTGAGGGGCTTTAAATTTCTTTTAATTATATTTTATAAATTAAAAGTGCTTTCTAAAACCATGAAAAATTAAAAAGCCAAAGTTCGAATTTATTTTAAATTAAAAACCTAATTGAGGAAAAATCTCAACTCTTGAGGAGATATATAAGGGCTCTCTACTGGGATTTGAGCCTCATTATGTTATGAAATGGATTTTTGATCAAGTCTTCTTCCTCGAGAACTGGGCTTGCTGGCTCAAGGTTCACAGCATTGAGAACTTGTTTTCATCTCTCTGCTGGTTAGTTTTAGAGGTCATGGAACATCACCATTCATTGCTTATCAAAGAGGTAGCTTCCATCTTATGTTATCATTGCATCCTATTCAGAGATTGCACTGGTATTTTACCATCCCGCAAATACTGTGTTTTCATCAAAATACTGTTGCCTTTTTAGTTGCATGTTATTGGATCTTATTTGTAATCATTTCAGAAGATTAATAAATAGTCTGGCATCATTATTTTCAAAAGATTCTATCATTTCCGGTGTTGCATTATTTTATATAAATTTATTCAGCATTTTCTTTCAAAAACACAAAAACGAGAAAAATTTCACCAAACAGAGAAGCTGTGAATCAGTGGAGAATGGTGGGTTTCTGCATTAGTCATGATTTCGATCCTCAGAGGGCTTCCACGGTGAGGTGCGAGGATCATCTCGGGGCAGCTTACCTGCTGGGTTTGGTAGCTCCAAAGATGTTTGTTTCTGTGTTGGGCCTTCATGAATCTTCCAGAGTATTTTCGTAAACTTTCTATTTTTAGGAAAAGTTAGGGTCATGAAGCCGGGTATTTTTAAGTGTGTAAGGCACCGTTCAACTATTCACTTCGTGAGTCACCCAGCTATTCACCGTGATCGTGACTTTAGAGAAATAAGGAGTATTTAATGATTATTGAATATTTAATATTTTGACTTTATATTAAAGTCACTTTATTGAAATATTTAAATATTTAATTAATTTGGCCTATTATAAAGTATTTCTTATACTTTATAATAAAGAGTTAATATTTGATAAAGTGAATAATTATTATTCACTTAATGAGACGCCATTTAATTATTAATTATTTCTCCTATGTCTAAAAGGGCGAATTAAATCATTTTATTAAATGATTATTAAAAAAGAGCATTGGGTCGAATTTTCAAGAAGGGGATATATATTCAAGAAAGACAAAAATCGAACCATCATGTTATGCTATTCAACTTTTGTCTTTTTGCTCTGAGCATTGGAGTTTGCAAACCTTAGGGTTTCTGGCAGACGAAGCGTTTCTGGAGAACGATACCTCTTCAGGAATTTGGCAGACTGAGACTGTGAAATACCAGTTTAAGCTTGCATCTGGGTGACTTCATTCAGGAGTTACAGATTGGATTTATTGATCTATTCATTCAGAGTTAGCAGAGAATAATCATTGGGTAGTTGAGGCGACTTCTCAGAGGTTCTATTTACAGAGATCTGACAGTTATTATTGAGGCCGTACTATATTCTTGTTGCTGCTGTACAGTCTGTACTGTCTTGTACCAGCAGGCCGTACTTTCTTCTCTGCCAGTGGGAACCTTCAGAACTCAGCTTCTAACAATCAGTCTGGGTGCGCCTAGGGTCTTCAGAGCCACAGCATTGATTTTTGGAGATCAGAGACTCAATATTTTATTTGGCCGTACACCTTCATCATTCCTTCAGGGGGCTGCAAAAGGAAACCAGGTTTTTGAAATAAATTCATATTTAAATCTATTTGTCATATTTCTTTATTGTAAATGCTTTGGATCTTTAATAAAAGGATGCGCCTATGATGTTTGAGCAAAATCCACGCCTGTTTCATATCATATGATTTATTTTGAATTTTTTAAGCATTTATTAGTGAAATCGCAGCTTTTTGCTATTTGTCTGAAAACCTCAAAAATACAAAAAAACCAAAAACTTGCAAAAACAAAATTTACAGTTAGGGTTTGGTTGAGAACCACCAGGGTTCTCACTATCAGGCTTATGAACAACTTCTGCTTCACATGAAGATTCATCAGATTGTTCTTGAAGCACTTGAGTCACACAACTATTCTCCTCTATGTTATCATCCTTACACACTTGCTGATTTGGAACTAGGGCAGCACTAGTCCCACATACAAAATCATTTTCAATACCCTCATTAGGTGTTATAACACAAGAGGGCTCAGTTTACTCTTTGTACTCATCATCCAACTCAGCTAGTTCACTGGATGATGGCATGCATTCTTCATATAGAGAAAGTGGAACCTGTATACCAAATGATATTAGTTCTTCTTTAGTCAATTGTTCCTTGAATTTCTCAATTTTCTGCTCAACCAATCATTTTGTGAAATCATACGCTACAGTTGAGACATGTTGCTCCTTTTTCCAAATGACCAACAAATCTGAGTGCAACTATTTGCAAATATCATCACCTTCATCTAGGATCAAGGAAAAAACAGTTAGCATGCTTGTTTTATCATTGTCTGAATGTCGTTTTTTGATTCTGGTTATGAAGCAGTGGAATGTCTGAAGAATCAAATCATCACATCTGAGATCAGTCATTAAGACACATGGCCTAACTTTTTCCCTAATTTCTAAGATTTTAACTCTCCTTCCAAAGGTAGGGCTTTTGACATCATGTAACCCATGAAAGCTCTCTACAATCAGCTGAAGTATTTCCCTCATAATGTCATCATCATACGGTGCTTCAGGGGCTGTAATTCTTGTGACTTCACTAATGCAAGTGACAATTGCAAGTCTTACCTCTTCATCCTGATGTCTCATAAGCATTGGTTTAACCAAAGAGTGCACCAATGGAGTCAAAGCTTGATGCATCGACTAGGAAGGTAATTGATCAACCTTGCATAGACAATTTCCTGCTTCCTCCAATGTGCTGAGAAGAGCTACTTTTGACTGAGGTAAGTGTTCAAACTTCTTACCTATAAATTTCAACTTCTCTTGAAAGGCTTTGGTAGTCTCGTATTCTTTCCACCATGTATTCAGTCTATTTTCAATATCAATCTGATTTTGCTTCATAGATTCAAGCAAAGAGTTCATTTGATCACTGGAGTAGCCATGATGCCCACCTGAAATTTTGATCTGAATTTGACTAGCTGCAACAAGGATTAGTTGCCCAACAGGTTGGCAGGATTTTGGGCTCTAATACCACTGTAAAATCCCTGACTAAAACTTGCACGATAATTTCCGATAATTTTCGATAATTTCAATTTAACATATTGCATTTGTCAATAAAGAACTATCACTATATTGAATCATACCATAACTCAGAAATTTCAGTTACAAGGATTCTTTCAATACTCAATCAAGGTCACATTACATTTCAGGTTATATGCTTTCATAATATTCGAGTGTTGAAATGGTTAAATTCACCACAACTCTCATACAAGATTATCTCAGACTAACTCTCTAAATCAGAAATACAAATACAGTTTGAATATAAATACCCATTTCGCTCAGCTGGAAACTAATGACTAGAAAAGTGAAGCTGCTAATCTTTGATGGTTTCTTCTCTGGTATTTTCTCCCATAAATTACTGAAATGAATGCACGGGCTTTAGGGGATACTTAGAAATGTTTCCAAACTTGCTAATAGCTACTCGCCTCCTTGAAGAAAGCTTCTCTTATGACTCAGAAGCGCCTAGTAGGAGAAAGATGACCATATAACTCAGAATATAGACTGCACGTCTTGCTTCAACAATCTTCCAAGCACAACAAGGGGGAAACTCATAGCTATGTCCGTCAAAATCCATAGGCCAACTCTATAGCAGCTGACATAATCAGAAATGGATGTATAACAAACTTCAATGCATAGGTCTGAGCTATAGAACCATATGCCTAGGGTATTTTGGAACACTACGACCTCCTCTTGCAACCCACGACCAATCTCAGAAGTCTCACGCCTTGGAGAAAGGCCACACAGCTCTCATGTTTGCTTGTGTTCGTCTCCCAATTGACACGCTAACATCTATGAACCCTTACATTGCTCGGCTTTAGTCATATATCCCTTGCCAACGATTTTAGATAGAGGAAATCTCCCTTTTAGTCCCGCGACCTGAGCAAGCAATATCGCTCAACAACACGCCATTGAATGTGCAAAAGTAAAGTGACTAGATTCTCTGTACAATCCCTTCAAACAAAAACACCCTTCTTGCAAACATAAGTTTGGCATGCCCAACAAAGAGTCAACAGTAGGTAACCTCTAATTATGGCATCTGAAATAATGTGCAGGAGGTTATCAAACTTGGGCGCGAAACACCAATTCCAATCCCACAAAATATACCTCTGATTATATGTGAGAATATGGTGCCCAAATTTGGAGTATAAACCCTAATCACCACGCCCTTACCGAAGTATAAAAACTATCAAATTCGCCCAACAAGATGGAACACCATGTAAATCATCCACCCTGGAGATTTCACAACCTCTAATGCAAATGATATATTCATTAACTTGGAAATTTGTCTTCAAACTAGATAAAACCTTACCTTGCGAATTTATCTCTGATAATTTGTCTTGCCCAAAAAGACTCACAAATTATCCAATCGATCAACCTTGACTATGAAGTGCAAATGTGAATCCTGCATGAATCCACCTCAATCTAGCTAGGGTGGAATCTTTCACCACCGAAACTAGATACCCATAGGAATCCCATCTAGGGTTTTAGAATTCGAAGAGCTCTTCTTGAAAATACAAACCAAAATAATAATCTTTCGCATAATTAGAAAATGAGCTCTCGTGTCCTATTATAATATCTTTTTAGGGTTTTCCCGCAGAAACACCTTTTTATAAAGTGACATTAAAATACTTTATAATATCTCCTAACGCCACTTTATAACTCCATTTAATTTAATCATTTAATATTACCTTTATAATTGCATTGTTTGCCAGGAACATTAAATAATTAAAAAAATTAAATATATTAATGTTATTTTGCGAGCTGGAAAATGGGGACATGACATTAGGCATGTTTGTGACTTAGGAAACATAGCGAAAGGATGAAGTATCAATACATAAGGAGAAGCTCGTGCACATTGAATGTTCTAGAATTTCAAAAAATTGATTTTAATTCAAGGGTGTGCATCAAGGATCAAAGATGCGATTGTACAATACGTGGATGGTTCATAGGCTTGTGAGGAAATCTAGAGGCATGCTTCAATTAGAGAAGAAAATTCACACTTTAGAAGGAGGACATTGCATATGCGTTCCTGAGAATATATAATAGTGTCTATCATAAGGAAATTAGTGCAAGTGATGATCATATTCGAATGTACAAGTGTGCATCTAAGACTAAGAGAGCACCTCATAAAAGAAAAAAAGAATTGGTTTGCACACACCTATATAAAATACTTTTTGTCAAAAATTGTCATCAATTGACAATGCACATGTTTGATCATGGTGGCACACCTCACAAAGGAAGCAATTTCATTTTGAAAATTCTATGCTCGATGTATAGGTGTGCACTTGAGGGCAAGGGTACAGCTGTATAAACTAAAAATTAGATTGTTTAAAAAATCATAGTGTATAGGTGCATTAAGGGATGCAGTAGTGTGAACCTCACTGAAGGGATATTTCCAATTTCAAAAGTTATGCTCTCAGATGCACACTTGGTGTTGAAGTGCACACCTATAGAAAGGAAATCGAAAGTCCCAGTTCAAAATTTGTTTTATAGTGTATTGGCGCATGCATAGAAGTGTGTGCTTATCAAAGGGATCAGAATGTCAAGGTAGATTTTTCAAGGTTTTTAGGTGGTTAACCATGATTAGAGGATAAGCTACAAAATCATCGAAGTCATCTAGAGCCACCTATTCAAAAGTCTATTTTTAGCTCATGTGACACTATTATTAGCCATTGATGAAACACACTTATATTGAGAGGGGGGTTGAATCAGAATAGATCAAAACTTTACTTGCTCTTAACTTAATCAAGCATATAAATGTTCCTTCAAGCCCTAATTATTCATAGCAATATCATTCATGCAAGATGTAGCAATTAACAACATGCACAAGAGACACAATCTTACGTGGAAACCCTTATGGGAAAAAATTACGGCAAAATCTTGCTTGTATAAATCTTCTTACAACATTCATAGGGACCAACCCATTGGAGACTTCAATCCCCATCATTGAGCACCAACTCAGCAAGAGACTCTAATCTCTTTCAATAAGAGGCTCCAACCTCACAATCTCCTCAAGTAGGAGGCTCCAACCTCCAAAAGAACAATATGATAATTTTAAATTGCTACTTCTCAGATCTGCACTAACACTTTCTCATAAATCTGCACTATAGTCTTCGCAAAATTGACAATAATGTCCTCACAAAATGTGCAATAATATCCTCATAAAATCTGCAATAATGTCTTCATGAAATTTACTTATAAACTGCCATGATATTGCTTGTCTCTTCTTCTTCTCACAAAAATTACTTTTATAAATCTGCTCACATACATCTCATAGATTTGCTTAAATAGCTCTTTATTTCTGCTCTTATATACAAAATATTCCTTGAAAATTAATTGATTTGAAACCTCCTCACAACCTCTTTTTATATCTCCCAAAATGCCTCTTCACCCAAGAGGGTTGACTCTTCAAAGGGGTTGGCCCAGCATCAAATAGAATTTATATTTATTTTCTTTTTATCTCTAAGTGGCTAGACCCTCTTTTCAGATATAAAAATAATTTATTTTTAATTTTCAAACCCATTAGAAATGGGCACCACAACTAGGGGAGGTTGACCCACATAGCATTTAAATTTAATCGTCATAAGGTGGGTGCTAAACATAGATCTATGGTTCGGCCACCTTTGACATCAATGACAATAATAATTTTTCTAACAGCCATTACCATTTTCAAAGAGAGGAACACATTTTGGGATTTGCTATTTATAGCCTATGCTATGTTTAGTGATCTCATTACCTTTCTCAACTTTTAGTGCGATGAACATGTGCCATTTTTAGCGTTTGCTATTTAGAACCTATTGTTAGCTATTTTTATATCATCTATCTTTAGATCTTTTGCCATGCAAGAGATGTGAGCATTAGGTCATAAGTCCATCTACAACTTAACTCAGAGGGTTGAAATATTCCGAGCCAATTTTTTCTTTTTTTAATTATCAGATTACAACATTACAATCAAAGTACCCGTTAAGGTTAGAAGATAAACCAAACGTACAAGCAACTCTAACCAAGAATGGCGCCGATGATGGCGAGCATTGGTCAGAGGATCTTCTACTCTAAATGCTGGAAAGGGAACTCGACGTCAAGTATGTGCTACCCAATCCAATGCGGAGTGAGGGGCGACCATATGACGGAGTGATTACAAAAAGCAATGCTTGAAAAGAAATGCTGAAAGCTGAGACACTCAACACCCAGAATGTGCTTGCTGACCCAGAGTGGGAAAGTAGCTACCATAGGGCGGAGATTTATCTATTACAGAACAACTTCAGAATGAAAGAAAGTATTACAAATCAGACTTGAACAATATTGAAAGTGGACTGCCAGTACTACTGTCAGTTTACAGAATGAAGGTCGTTTGCCTGCCAATAACTTAAGGATCTGAAAGCTTATCATTACATCATAAGAGTTCTTCTTAGCTTGAAAAGAGATTGCCAAAACACTACAACTTTCAATGATCAACTTCTAATTCTGTCTTTTGGTTACAAATCTGCGTTTTAATGAATAACCAGCAGCTTATGGAATCATTCAAATGTTCATAACTCTCACCTAACTCATTGGATCAACATGAAACAGAATGCAATATGCTCTAAGAGTGATGGCGCCTAGAATGGATGCAAGAAATAGACCCAAAATGCCACTATTTAATTTTGCACGGAAATCAAGACAATACAGACTTGTACGGCCCAGCAAGAGGGGCGATTCTCTCTTAAAAATCACAGCCTTAACTAAAAATTCTATAACTTAGAGAATATGTTCGACCTTTACAAACAAACAGATTAAGACGATACCCAGAAGCTATATTTTTGTATTTTTCAAGTTATGAGCAAAAACATAAATCTGCTGTAGCTACAAGGCAAATACTGGAAACCCTCTAATATGCAAACTGACTTAACAAAGAACAAACTGAATACAAAGCTCAAATACAATGCAAACTCACAAATGAGACGATTTTCACCACTAGTTGTTGTCTTGCAAACAAGAAGCGATGCCCGAGCTAGGAGGCCTTCATTCCTTGAAGCAGTTCCAGAGCCAAGCCGACAGCATAACGATACTATAGACCAAAGATGAGAAATGATGCTCAAAGTCTCCTTTTTTATAATTTCCTGTTGACTTCACGAAACCCTAAAATCTGCTTCAATGTCAAAACCCTAACCCTTTCTTCAAGATGGCGTCCTTTTTGCCTTTCAAGCTCAATAATGATATTTTAAATAAAAATCAACACTTTGATAAATGCGCCCACCTTATACTTGTTTTGACTTTGGTAAATAATAAATTAATCTTAATGAAGCGCCACCCTCAAAAAGCCCACTTTTCAAAACAACATAAAGTCATTAGACTAGGCCAAGGGGTCAACGATCGAATATAAGATTAAAATGTGACTTTTAATTAAATGACTCAACTTATCTCTCTGAATGTGCCCTGAAGCCATTACTGAGCAAGTCAACTCACCAAACTGAAGCAGAAGTCAACCAAGCTGAACCCAACTGAAAAGCTGCCAAAAATAGAATTTACTAAAAATAGTAAATTCCAGAAAATGCTCTGAATGCCGAAATGAACATACCACTGCGAAGCTCTCTGAAAACCCAGAAAGAATCCGCCATCAAATCCACCAACTCCGAGCAAAGACAACCTCAAAAATAGGAAACCCTAATTTAACCTTCCGACTAGCCTTTGGGTTTTAAAGGCCAATCCACACTGAAATACTCGACTGAAGGGACATTACATAGGTTGCATGGTTTTATTTTTGTATTAGGAATAGGATTTTGTAGTAAAATTTGCATTTCATGCAATCATTATTCTTAGAGTAGAAGCACTTAGATTTTCATTTATTCTTATGCAATAGCTTTGGAAAATAGTATAAATAGGTGTTATTTGGCACTTAGATTTCTAATCATTATTCTTAGAGTAGAAGCATAGATATTCTTATGCAATAGCTTTGAAAAATAGCATAAGTTCCATGGAATTTCTTGATGGGGACGTGGGAATGGGGATCAGGGCCTAAGTTTGGGATGTGAGACGGTGGATCTGATAGCACTAAAATACATATAGTACTTGAAAATATAGCTAAAAGATGTATAAGAATTACAAATGAAACTTTGGCAAACTAGTTTTAAACATTTGAATTTTGAAGTGAACATTAACTTGGCATCACTCTTCTTGCTCTTCATCTCGCTCCTCCTCAACCCTCTTGCTCTTCATTCTCACTCTTTCACCTTACACTTGCAACTTTCAATCTCACACTCACTAATAGTGTCTTGTTGATTTGTTTTTGTGAATTGAAATGAGGATAGAAGAAATTTTATATAGTTTGTGGGGTTTGGGTGGGGCCCATAGGCCATTAGGGTTTGGCCTTTGAATAAAGTTGAAAATTAAAGAAAATGGTTTCTTTAAAATATTTGCTTTGAAGTCTCCCATCATAGAGACGCTATCGCCTCGAGACGACGTCACCCAAAGAATCCTACATCTCAAGGATGCTCCCCTGACGGTTCAAAGTCATAGTGGTAGTCTTGTGTGATGAGCTCACATTTTACCAAAACCCTCAATTTCTTAAGTCTTTAAATGTTTTTTTAAGTATTTTAGAGAAATCTTAATAGACAGAAGAGAAGGGGCGCAGCATATTTTTGCTCATAAAAGATGAATTTGATCTTATTTCTTCAAAATGAAAGTACATAATGTATTATTTAGCTCCAACAAATAGATTTAGAAAGATAAACATACCAAGAAGGCTCCAGATTATTTTAAATAAAGAACTGGCCAGATCTACAGCTGGAAATGAAGAAATCAAGCATGCAAGTACGCCATGTCTCCAGAAGTAGATTCTCCTGCGCAGAAACTAGTCACAATGCTCTGAAAAGACTAGGCGCCAATGATGGAAGCTTAAACCCTCACAAAAAGAAGGCGTTTTTCTTATTTACTTCACACGCCTTTCTCAAGGCACAAAACCCAAGGCAGGCCGTACGGCCATGAAAGCAAGAAATAAAATCTCTGAAAGAAGAATTCCTGAAGCTGTAGAAGGACGCCACCAAGAAACCCTCAAGTTATTGCATAAGAACAAAGAACTGCAAAATATGAAACCTCTGTCTGCAACTGTAGAACTTCTGTGTGAAGCTCTCAACTGTACTGATTCAGCTGATCTTTCACAGCCTCAAAAGTACTCAGCACTGAAGAGTTTTCCGTTCTCCAATGGACGAAATGATCAAACCCTGGTCACAGGAGAATGCTCAGAAGAAAATGCACAAGGCAAATCGAAATAGTCAAAAGTTATGAGTTTCAATTGCCAGAAATGCCCTTTTATGCAAAGGCACGCATTTCAAGAAGAATACGCCACTTTTAGGTTTTAAAAATCTTTTAATTAATATTTAATTCATCTCAATAGTTCATGAATTAAATACTTGGCGCACTTTTAATATTTTAAGCCATTAAAATATTAAATCCCTCTTTTGAACATTTTAAGTGATATAAAAATATTATTAAAGTCAATGTGACTTTAATAAAAGGCGTATAAGTTAAATAATTAACTTAATCACTTAAAATTCCATAATACGCTCAAAACTCAGGATAATCCCGTGCCGTCAGAAGCTGTGAACTCTTGGAATGCCAACGCTCGCTGTGATCCAATCACTGTCCACCGAAAACAAGAACAATCAAACTCTCCAGAATGCATCACTGACCCTCTATCCAAACTGGCTAGCCCACAAGGGTCCAATAAAGGGCTAACACACTGTCAACTATGATCATGCCGAAAACGGGGACATTACAGTCCGCCCTCCCTGAAATTGCTTGTCCGCAAGCAATCTCAACAACAAAGAATCACCCACTCCACCAGGATCCCAAGGATAGTGTCGTGAAATGTCCCTCATGTCATCAACTGTCTCCTGTAACTCCCAAATCTGATCAACTGGATCATCATGCTGTACCCTGTCAATCTCAACACCATCTGTCACAGGAGAGAGAAACTCATAAGAAAGCAAGTCAAACCGCTGACAACCCTTGCTCCCTAAAACTGCACGAGATATGCTATCATCCAACATATCTAACACGTGCATACCGGAATTGTGCATCTGAAACAGGTCATGTACATGATGATTGAAAGTGAAACTGTGTAGACTCCTAACCATGTACACACTGGAAATCTCCTCAACGAGCTCTGTCTGAAATCTCGATGCACTGACGGAATCTCCAATACTATGATCAACGCTCTTGCCTAAATCAGGGTCAAGAGTAGAATCAACATCCACCTCAAAGAGCGGATTATCACAGGAAGATGTAGCATCTGTCTCATAAAGAGGATTTTGTACTAACTGAGCCTCATAACTGTACTGATCCCAATCAAACCCCTCTGATCCCATGGGACTAGAATCAAAATGATAATCCTCCTAAAACATCTCATGCTCCTCTAGAATCTTCGGTTCTATCTTCTCACCTTTTTCGTTGACGAGAATGATAGATCGCATACTCCCATCCTGAAAACCAGCTTGCTGGTCTATTAAATCAGCAATGTCATCACCCTCATAAAACCACTCCATTTGTCTATTTGAACCCTTAGGCTTAAGAGGACAATTGTGGTTTTGGTCATAAGGAGCTTTGCAATAGAAACATAGCTTCCTCCTACGCAAATCATTTATTGTCTCTCGGTCCAAAGGAGCTGCAAACTTCCTCTTTTCATCAATCTTTTCTGATTCCTTAGGTTCTGATTTGCTATCACTGTAGGATGAAGATGCTTCTGCATTTGAAGTGAACTTACCACGTGAAGCTGTAAGTTCCATGCTACGAGCTTTTCTCATAGCTTCATGCAGGGTAGGTGGATCGAATGCCTTGATCCAACCTTTCATTGGCTCATGGAGACCTTCTACAAATAGAATGACAAGTCTCCTCTCTGAGATTCTGGTAACCATAACCGAGAGCTTTTGGAACTCACCAATATAAGACTCCAAGCTACCCAACTGCTTCAACTGAGCAAGGTCTTTGAAGAATAGCTCAGGATCATGTCTATCAAACCTCTCTACTAGTCTATCAGTAAACTCCTGGTACGAGGTAATCCTATCATGGTGCAGTGTAGCCATGCCATGAATCCACCAGTCATGTGCCACGCCATCAAGATGAAGTGCTGCAAAACGAATGGCATCCTCCTCAGGCATGGGGCGTAGTGTCAGGAATGTATCAAGTTTACTAACCCAGGCACGTGCTGTAACTCTGCCACTGCCATCATAGTGAACTAAGGTTAGTTTGTTGGTAGCCTGTCTGAGATCACTGTGCCTGTTTTTAGGCCTCCTGTCATTCCTGTTTTTGGTGTGTTCTCTCTTCTGGCTTATGAATCTATCGAAGTTAAGGTGCTCCTTAACTCTCGGTGGCAATGCATCCCACTCATCATGCATAGCCATAATGTTATCTGCAAAATTTATCTCACCACCCTGTTCAACTTCGTCCACTTCCTCATCATCATCTCTGGTAAAAGTAGGACATGTAGCTCTCTCAAAGGTGCGTGCTGGAGCTATGACTCTCTGAGGCTCTCTGTGAATACTGCCTTCACGATCTAGATCCAGATTCTGAGTTCTATTAATGGTCAAATTTTGGACATTTGTGCTGAGTTGCTGAAGAATAGTAGCCACCTGTTCTTGGCCTGCAACCATACCTCTGAGCACTTCTTTAGCTTCTCTGCCCTCATCATCCCAAGGATTCCTGTGAGAACTTTCACCTGCCCTGTTCGCCATATTATCCCAGTCAATATCCTCCTCCTGTTCTGCAAATGGAAATGGTGGGAAAGGATTTTGATCACCTCTCTGATTTCTAGGACCCCCTCTGAAATAGGACTTGCCAAAACCCTCTTTGTGTGACTTCATAAATTTCTCAAACCCCACA
>VDFB02368016.1:28689-48757 GCA_007258455.2 Sequoia sempervirens | reverse complement strand
TTTTTTTAATAAAAAGGGTAAAAACTTTATTGAAGATCAGAAACAAGCATTACAAAACAAACAGGGACGAAGCCCGAAAAGAACCAGCAAAGCAAGAGAAAAAATCAGCCCACACCCACCATGTCTTCAGCAAGAACTCTCTCAAGGTCTAAATTAAGCTCTTGGGGGATCTGTGCCCAATCCTCAATCTGCCATCCTTCCCCACGCACAGAAGCCCATTTGGCCAAACAATCCGTAGTCCTATTCCATTCCCTTGGAATATGGACAAAAGACACCATTTCCATCAAAATCCCAACTTGCCAAATCTGTTGCACCACCACCGCCAGCTGCCAGCTAACATCAGACATTTTCTTCTGATTGAGAAAATTAACAAGAACCTGAGAATCCGCTTCACAAATAACCCTATGCCAACCCCTCTCATAGGCCCGCTCCAAAGCGTAGAGAATCGCCAAACCTTCCATAAGGTTAATAGTCTGAGAGCCCTTATGAATAGAAAAGAGAAAAACCACCGAGCCGGAAGAATCTCTACCAATCCCGCCAACTCCTGCAGGGCCAGGGTTTCCTTTGGAAGATCCATCAGTATTAATCTTCAGAGTGTCCACAGGAGGGGGCTTCCAGTTCCCCTCCCGCTGAACATGCTCCCGCACCCGCCTACCACGCTTACAACAAGTATCAGCAGGGGATATTTGTTTGAATCCCAGCCTATCCACCATCTCAGCATCCCTTTTTTCAAGTGGCAACACCACCTCACCCTTTGCTTCCAACGTCTCCTGAATCATCCCGAGGATTCTAAACCAAACCTGTTGTATCTGCAAGTGCTCCCCTCTAAAAATCCTCCGATTTCATTCCAACCACACTTGCCACAATAGGAAGATAGGCCCAACATGCCACACATCCTGTAAGAATGGTGCCAACGAGGGCGGTCTCCCCAAACTTGACCAAAATTCCACCAAGGAAGCGGCATGAACACAGGGGCTGTTCCAAACCCCCCACCAAAAATGCCAAAGCTGCATTGAAAAAGGACATCTAAAAAATAAGTGAGAAGCATTCTCCTCATCATTTCCACAAAGAACACACCTAGAGGGTCCTTGGAAGCCACGCTTTTGAATATTATCCCATGTGAGACACCTGTTCCAAGCCAAAGTCCAAACAAAACAGTTACACTTGGGCCAAGCGAACTTATGCCAGGCCCACTTCCACCAAGGAACTTCAATTCCTTCCCCCTTTTGAGCCACCAACCTCTGGTAACCCGAAGCAACAGTATACTGACCCTTCTTATTGGGAAACCAAGCCAGAACATCCTTCTCTCGAAGGGAACTACACTGTCTACCCGAAAGGATATTATGAAGCAACAAACACTCTTCCTCCATTCCCACCAATGGCCATTCATCAGGCTTCTTCCATCTGGCTCTCACATGCTGCCCCTGACAGTCAAACACCTTAAAGTCACACACCCTTGACCAGCCCACATCAACAAATCTCTGACTCAGGGTTGCCAAGTTAGGGAATTGAGAGATAATGGGGGGGTAACTGTCCCACGAGTCAGCCCAAAAGTGAACCTCCATCCCACGCTTACAGATCCAAAATAAGCCTTCCTTGACAAGCGCCACTCCTTTCTTGAGAGTAGCCCAAATGGCTGACCCCTTCCCCACCAAAGGGTACTGGGGGATATCTTCCCAAGGCATCTCCTTGAGATACTTAAGTGAGAGAATCTTGGCCCATATCCTATCCTGCTCAGTACACCATCGCCAATAAAGTTTCGCAGCTAGAGCAGTACCGACCAGTGAGGAATGCCTTAGCCCCAAACCCCCATACTGCTTAGGCCAACAAACAATGTCCCACTTAACAAGGCTCCATTTTGAAGAGGACAAACTGCCAGCCCATAAGAATTGTCTTGCTAATGAGTCCATTTCCTTAACAAAGCCCAAAGGGGCCACCTGGAGCATACATCGATAAATAGGGAGAGCTTGAACAATTGACTTAAGTAGTTGAACCCTACCCACAAAGGAAAGCCAGCGAGTGGTCCAGTGGGTCACTTTAGCCCGAAATTTATCCAAGATAGATATCCAAGAATCCCTAGATAACCTGCCCACATCAATAGGAATACCAAGATAAGTCACTGGGAGGGTCCCAATCTGAAACCGAAGAATCTGAGCAATTCTCCTCTGAATAGAATTTGGCGTATTGAAGAAGAAGATGGAAGACTTGTCCTCATTAATTTGTTGACCTGAAGCTCTAAGATAGATATCCAGAACCTTACGGAAACCCATGGCTTCCCGGATAGTAGCCATCCCCATCAAAGCAGTATCATCAACAAACTGCAAATGGGTTTGCGGGGGTAAATCACCCCCCCAACACCACCCCTGGACCAGGCCCAACTCCACATGTCTCCGCAAGAGGCGCCCCAAACCTTCAACCAAAAGGAGGAATAGGTAAGGAGAGAGAGGGTCACCCTGCCGCAACCCCCGGGAGGCACCGAAAAGCTCAGTGTGCTCCCCATTAATTAAGACGGAGAAAGAAACTGACTTGATACAACTCATGACCCATTGAATCCAGTCCTCACTGAAGCCCAGAGCACCCAAAACCTTCTGAAGGAAAGCCCATCGGACCCTATCATAAGCCTTGGCCATATCAAGCTTGATAAACATCGCCTTATCTCTTGAATTAGCCATAGAATGAATGGACTCTGCCGCTATGACAATACCATCCAGAATCTGCCTGCCCTCTACAAAACCACTCTGTTCCTCAGAAATGAGCACTGGCAGCCACTTTTTTAGCCTATTAGCAATTAGCTTGGAGATAATCTTATATACCACATTGCACAATGAAATAGGACGAAACCGACTTAACCTATCTGCCCCTTCTTCCTTGGGAATAAGAGCAAGAAAAGTGGAGTTCAATGCCTTTAACATCTGCTTGTTCTTTTGAGATTCCTGGACAACTGCCAACAAATCCATCTTGATGATCTCCCAAAATTCTTGAAAGAATTCAATCGGGAAACCATCCGGGCCTGGGGCCTTCCCCTTCTTCATCTGGAACACTGTCTCTTCCAGTTCCTCAAGGGTGATTTCTCCCATGAGTTGATCCTTCATATCCTGAGACACCAAAGAAGGAATACAAGATAGGACCTGAGCTTCCTCCATTAAACTAACCTGCACATCCTCACTGAACAAAGAAGTAAAATACCGGACAGCTTCCCTCGAGATATCCCGGAATGAGGAAAGAGTCTCCCCTCTATCATTGACTAAGATGGGAATAGAGTTACCATGACGCCTAGCCTTAACAGAATTGAAGAAGAAAGCTGAATTTTTGTCTCCCTCTTGGAGCCAATCAATTCGAGCCTTCTGCTTCCAAAAGATCTCCTCTCGCACCTCCCACTCTTCCAGTGCTTTCAAGGCCCTTGATTCCTCCTTCATAAGATTCTCCGTAGCCCCATTTTCCCTAATCAACCTAGTGATACCATCCAAATCCGCCTGAGCTGCTGACTTAGCACTGAAAATATTACCGAAGCATTGACGGTTCCAACGCTTAAGTTGATACTTAACAAATTGAAGAAGCTTAGCAAAAACATACATAGCCGTACCAAAAGAGGGTCTGCCATCTTGCCACCATTGAGCCACATAGCCCTGAAGGTCAGGATCCCGCAGCCACATCAACTGGAATTTGAAGGAAGAAGTCTTGGGTAAGATAGTAGAAAGAATAGAGAGCTTAATAGGCCAATGGTCTGAACCCCTCCAGTCCAATATCTCTGAGCTAGTAGACCACAACCCACCAACCCAAAAGCAGGAGACCATGAACCGATCCAGGCGTTCAGCAATGCAATTGACACCCACCCGCCTATTATTCCAGGTAAAAAGACCATTGCTCGGTTTGACATCAACCAGATTCAAAGCAGAAATGTTGTCCTGGAGTAGTAACGCGGAGGCCTCCAACCTAGCAATACCACCTCTCTTCTCTGCCAGCTCGGTGATAGCATTAAAATCACCCCCTATAATCCAGGGGTGGTAAGGGACCATGCTACGAACAGATCGAATGAAAGACCACAGGCCTTGCTTGCCTTGCAAATCCACAGGCGCATACACATTGGATAAGAGAACACTTTCTCCTGACATAAAACAAGAAGCCATCATGGAGAGGGAGGACCTAGAGGACACCCACCAATGGGGGCAGATCTTTCGTGGGTTCCAAAAGCAAGCCACCCCCCCAGAAGACCCAAGAGCTCCAATGCACTGGCACTCCCCATTTCTCCAAAGTTTGGGTGCTAAATCCATCATATACTCAACAGAAAGTTTAGTCTCCTGCAAGAAAAGGACATCAGGAGAGTGACACCTAACCAACTCCCGAACAGCTTTTTGTCTAGGGCCACTGTTCAAGCCCCTTACATTCCATGAAAGGACTATCATTTCAAAGGACCTGAGAAAAGCGAATCCAAAGTCTTAACTGACCCCGACTCCACCAAAGTCTCCCCAATCAATTTAATCTTTTCCACATCTTTCTTCCTCCCCAATTTGGAACCTTTCTCCGCCCCCCCTTTCTTCAGCTCTTTTTGCAAAATACCCAAATGAGGAGACAACTTATTGGTCTTACTCACCTCCGAGCTCGCTTTCCGCAAGGGGTGAACCTGAGCCTCATTTCCCTTCCCCGAATCAACAATGCAATTTGACTCTTCCTGAGTCACAATCTGTTGGTCAGAAACCAAGTCTCTCACCCCATCAGGCTGTGAAACAATAGCCACCTCTGGATTGAGCCCGACCTGCCCCAGACCTTGCCCATCCTGCTCTGATCCCAACCCACCCAAACACATCTCCTGCTGGACCAACTGTACTGCCTCCACAGGTGGCCCATGCTGCTCAATGTCCAAAGTCCCTTGACCCAAATCTAGTATTCCTGGATTCACTTCTTGCTGACTAAGTTCATCCAATATCTCAAACTTGTTAAAAGACTCATCAACTTGCCTTTCCCTTGGATTCATTTTCTGTCCCTTATTTCTATTTCGAGCTCTGACTGGAATGAAACCATCATCCCCAGCTCCACCACCTGGAATAGGGTCCTTGTCCTTGTTCCCCCTAGGTGGTTGACGAGGAGGTTGAGATGATTGAGCCTCCAGAGGCTTGGTCTTTGGACATCTGCGCTGGAGATGGCCATACTCATGGCAAAGACGACAGCGAAAAGGTAAAGTTTCATAGTCAAGCTGCTGCACCCATGAATACTCTCCAGCACAGACCTCTAGAGAGTCTGGTAATGGTTTATTTAAATCAATTTCCACACAAAAATGGGCATAAGTCATTACCTTCCTGAATTGCGTCTGCTGCGACGAGCCAATAGGTTTCCCCAACCTGGAGGCTAGTAAGAACAGAACATCCTCGCGCCAACATTCCACCGGGAGCCTCGGAAGACGAACCCAAACCGGAACCCGACTCGGGAGCTCCTCTGCCGGGTTGAATCCCGCATGCCATGGCTTAATGAACAACCCCACTTGGTTGTAAAAGTAGGGCCCCCCCTCAAAAACCCTGTTCCGATCAGCCATGCAATCAAAAGTAACCATGAAATAGCTATTCGCCAAGAGTCTGATCTCCATCTCCCCCTCTGGCATCCATGTCCTTTGTGCCCAGGCATCCAAAAATTGCAGTGAAATTTTCAATCCCAAGAACTTGCAGAACAAAGAATGCCTTGAGTAATAATCAATATCTTCCGCCAACATCTCCTTCGGAATGACAACATTCGGCCTCTCTTTACACCTTTCTAGGCACCCATTAATCTTCACAATCCGGAGTCCTCCTGATGAGCCCGTCTCAAGCTTCTCCGGTTCCGTCGAGAAAAGGTTATTATCAAACATCTTTGGATCCTGCCGAGAGGGTTTCGAACCGAGTGCAGAACGAAAATCCATCTTGGGACTGGCCCCAGACGATTCCCCAAGTGCCATTGATGAAGAACAGGCCCCAAACAAACATGCAAGGACATGCACGTCCTCCAAGACCACAAAAACAAAAAACCTCCCCCCGGGAAACGAAACCACACCCCACCACACACCAAAGAAAGAGGGCCCAAATCACACCCACACACAACACCCACAACCTCGACCTTCAACACCAAACCCTCAATCCCCACCACACTACACACAACACCTTGACTGACCCCAAATGCAAGCATCAAACAGCCAAAACACAGACCTACAAAGACGCAACACGAGGCAGGAAAAATCCTTCATTGGCACAGCCAGGAAGCTTCGGAATGATAGCCGCACGAGAGACAGCAGAAGGAAACAAGGGTTGCAGCAAGGGAAAAGCCCCCCGGTGAGCCGGCAGTGTGCGAACACCCCACCAGCGCGCGACCACAGCAAAGCGAGAGGCGAGCTAGGGCATGCTACCTAGCTTCGACCACAGAGAGGCAAAAAATGCCATCCTTCATACACTACCATCCCAAAAGCTAAGAATCAATTTGTTTAGAATCTTTTCAATTCTTCCTAATTATTAAAATAAATGAATTACATTTATTTATTTAATGCGATCGATTGTCTTGGTAAATAAATTGATTAATTTATTTAATTAATTAGCCTCATCTCCTAAATTAAATAATTAAATCTAATTATTTAATTGCTAATTAATATTCTTCTTATTTTAAATAAATTAAATTATTTAAAATGTCATGTCAATCTTAACTGTCAGTCCTTTTTGATAAATAATCTGAAAAAGATTATTTATTATCTCTCAACATCCATAATTTGAATTATTTTAATTCAAATTAGTAATTAATCTTCTAAAAATCAAGCAATCGGGCAGATTCTTGATTTTTCAAATCTAATCTTTAGTCCACATCTTATCTCTTTGATTTTCTGAATCTTGCAAATTAGGCAATCTTATCTTCTTTATTTTTCAAAAATCTTTATTCTCCTAATTAATTTGTCTCATTTATTCTCCACCGTCGATCTGATTTTATTTTGACCATTCGATTAAGGATTTTTCCCTAACCCTAATTAGGGATTCTTAGGTGTAATCTTGATCATTCATTTCATTAATTTATCTCGTCTGTCCATTTGAAATGGCATTTTCTATAAAATGCCATCTTCTTCTCATTTTTCGAAGACACACACATGCTGACATTTTGCATAGTTATTATAGGCATTTATTTACTTTCACATTTATTGTCATAGGCAATTTTAGTATTAATATAGTCATTTGATCAACTTTGGTATTGGTTTTAGGCATAGACATAGGCTTTTAGACATAGGCATTTAGACATATCAAATCCTTCAAGACTTGTTGTAGGACTTAGGCATTTCCAAATTGCTTGAATGACGAATCTGAGGGCAACATTATCCAGCAAGTAAGAAGGTGCTACGAAAATGAATCATGGAGACTTCGGTGATCAGGTATAATCATTCTTTCATGTATTTCCATTGTGTTTTGTAGCTACTTTGGGTTTTTATCATTATGATTTACATTCAATTGATCTAATCTAAAACCTAGAAAATACCCTTAGTTACAATATCATATCATGGTGTTTATCTAAATTTGTATTAGTTATAGCCCAATGATGATAAAATGCAAAGCCTGTTGTGATAGGACGAAACATTGAAGATTGCTAATACTAATGTCAATGTCTTTTATTATTAATCTCCTTTTCACACTAACATTTCTTCTTTTCTGCATCTTCACCACCCTTATCTATTTTCCTCTATTCTTTTGTCCTTCAAATCTTATTGATTTTGAGAGCACACTCATGTTCTTTGAACTTTTTTGTCCTCTCGAGGGGCCATACCTTCACTTTTTTTACACCGAGGCATGACTGGGGCATGTTTTTGATCAATTTTCCTTGACACAATGCTGAAATGACATTGTATCAAATAGGTGCAAATGTATTCACAAAAATCTGGTCTAAGCCTGCGACTTCAATATTCTTCGTAATTCATATTTCCATGGTTATGATTAAATATTTCCAATTATTTAATTATTCTCTAAAGTGTTCATTTCTTTATTAATTAAATAAATCTAATTATTTAATTAATTCACTTTAACTTTAATTCTTTTATTAATTAAATAATCTAATTATTTAATTGATTCACATTTTCTTTATTCTATCTGGTTAATTAAATAAAAGATTTTTATTTAATTATGTTACTAATTAACCTTATCCTTCTTGTCAAAATAAATAAATTCTTATTTGATTTACCTTTTATCATATTTCAACTATAATTAAATAAATACTTTATTTATTTAATTATTCATTTAACCCCTTTATCACTTAATTAAATAAATATTATTTATTTAATCATTCTTCTAATATCGAATCTTGAATCAAATAAATCATTTAATTCATAAAAATCTATTTTAACACATTCCTCTATATTTAGATAATTGTGTAAGTTATCTAAGTGTTCACTCTCACTCGACTCGAGATATATTTACTTCGGTCAGTTAACTCCAGATTTAATGTCTAAGTTGCTTTCACGACTAATCTCTTTGTTATATCATTCAGTCATCTGGTTCTAACTCATTTGCTTGTACATGCATATTAATTAAATATTTCTATTTAATTAATTAAATCTTGTGTGTGCATTCAAATAGAGCGTTGCTTTAATTCTACGTTTATCTTTGTCATGCAAAGACAATTCTTCTATTTTCAAATACCAAACTCAAGTTCAAATCATTTATTTAATCTTTATTTCTATTTCTAGTTTTTATCACTCGTGTCACTACTAACAGTTATCAGAATGCATGTCTAATCCTTTGATCTCAACCATTTGTTGATCTTTCAATCCTGACCTATCATTCGTGTTAGAGTAAAGGTTTTAACTTAATTATGTTAATTAAGTTACCTTTATTCCAATCTTAAGATTTCACTTTAGTTTTCATATTATGGCATTTAATAATTAGTGTTAATTATTAAATGTATACCTATTCGGGTTTATTTTGTATCATGATCAAAGGGTCATTCATTATCTGCTACATCATGGGGTTCTTATCTTGCAGACACATTCTTGTTTGTTGAGTCTCACACTGCAGATCTTTAGGATTATTTTGAGGATATTCATCTCCTCTACCTTGATAGTTAGGTTATCATTGTACGCCCACCATTATCCATGCATTTAGAGGTTGCATTTCAGGATTCTCCACAACAGTTTGGATTTGGAATCATTTGTTTCAGTTCAGATAGAGAGATTCTTCAACATCATATCATGGCACACATCTTGAGATAGATTGGTTCATCACTCTTCATAGGGTTTCTTGGACATCATCCTTTGCATCCATTTCTTCCCAAGGGGAGGAATATTATCTACCGCTTAAGGATCTACTTTTGGATTCTACATCAAGCATCTACCATTGCGACATGAGTTTCTTCATTGTGGGGGTTCCTTCTTGTCTCTTTATATCTCTCCTGTGGAGACCATTGTATATGTACTTATATGATATAATTTGTCTATGTGGGGTATCATGTAATCCACCTCCTATCCTTCTTTCATTAGTGCATTTCATTCTTTTCTTTTCTCTCTTTTCGGGGGGAGTTTTGTTCCCACGAGGTTTTTTCCCTTTCTCCACTTTATAGAGATTTGGTTGTATTCAGGTACCCAATTAGGCTTAGTTTCTAGGACCCTTGTTTGCTTTCATGCATTGTATTTACCTTTTCTTTCTTGCACATGTTTGTAGTTGCAGTCTTGCTCATCTTAAGGGAGGGTGTTAGAGTAAAGTTTTTAACTTAATTATGCTAATTAAGTAACCTTTATTCCTCTCTTAAGATTTCACTTTAGTTTTCATATTTAGAAATTTAATAATTAATATTAATTATTAAATGTCTACATATTAGGGTTTCTTTAGGGTTGCACAATCTCCTTTTATAAGGATTGATCATTGTAGTTATCTCACTCTCTAATTAAAACATTTTCAGCTTTTAGAGCAACCTTTCTTTTTTGTATTGAATGGCTTCTTTATATGATAGGTTATTTGCATGTAGTTGATGTTTGAGGTCTGTGAAGTTGGCTTTCTCAACTTCTACAATTTGAATGATCAATTTTCTATAAATTGATCTATCTTTCATCATTTCAACCTCTCTCCCAAAATATTGTGACTTTTAGAAGCATATCTATTATTTGAATCTTTGATGTTTTGCTAAATCACTATCACAAGCTATACTTGCACATGAGAAATCTGAGGGAAATTATACTACAATGGAAAAATGGAGAAGGGCATTCAAGGTTATACATGGAATTGTGTAGATATTGGGTGAGATTGTTTAGTTTATTTATGTTTTAGCTCTCCTTTGATCTCTGTTGTTTAGCTTAGATTGCATTAGAGATTTAATCACATTGTTGTGTGTTGTTTAACATTTCATTGTATTTTCTATATGTTATAGGAATCCTGTATGTAATAGTGTAAAAATAGTTTTATAGAAATTATTAATATCGAAAAAGTATCAGTCTGGAAAGAAATAATCTCCAATGTATCTTTCTCACAAGTTATGAATGAAAATACAAATGGTGTTATCATTTATCTTCAAGTATTCCATTGAATGTATTATTCTATTTTATATTTAACTCAAAGAGATGATTAAAATTCTTGAGGATAATTACAATTTTTGTAAGGAATTGCACAAAATTTGTTAGTGAGTGTTTTATGGCATTTTGAGTTTTCATAAATGCAAAGAACTATGAAAATAGTATATTAGTCTTTGAATTAAGTAGTTTATGTATATTACTGGTTTGTAAATTGTAACGCCTGCAAACCCCAAAGAACAAACAAATAAAGAATGCAAATAATTATTTTTTTAAAAAGAAAAACAAATAATCGACATACTAAATATTAAATGATCATATACATACACATATACTTCATTTCATTCTAATACAAACAACATAATCAACTCTGTCCTTTGGGGCCCACGAGGTCACATCGAAATAGACATTACTAAACATCAACTCATAAGATATCAAAGGAACTATAAATGACAACATTAGATATATATATATACATAGATTCCATCACAAAATAAAACCATGAGCAATTACATAGCCAAATAAAGTTACAATGTTGATAACCACATTACAACATCTTTCAAATCTTACATCATATCAATATAGTTACATCATAATTCCCAATCATGTGGGATGAATACAATATACAAGATTATCAAAATACAAAGAGATCAACTAGAGAAAATCTTCAACTGAAAGAGACTGAAGCCAACTAACGCTGATGGGGAACCCAACAGTGTGCGGAGCACGTTCCACCCGACCACCCTCGTGCTAAGAGGTGACAGAGAAGTAACTCCGACCAAGAATATCAACTGACCAAGACTGACGTACAAGTATACAAAAAGTGCCAACATAGAACCATAACACAATACTCCAAATTACAATGGAACAAATAATAGCATCGAACAATAATACCATAAGAACTGTACAAGATGAGATCATAAAGTACACTAAAAATATATCAAGACATTAAATCATAAATCAATTTAAATCTATTTAATCAACAATCCAATCCAACTCCCATAACCCCCTTCCAGAGGTACACAATAAAATAAAACACTTGGGCAACTAGGGGAGAGTGTCATCGCAGAGTCCTACATGGGTTATCCTGTGCTCTTCCTCCCAACTAGAGGCGCCGGCCCCCATCTATGGCTATCCTATGCCCTTCCTCCCAACTGGAGGCGCCGGCCCATAGGGTGACTCATGCGGAGCCGTAGACCTCTCGTGAAGATGAGGTCACGACCTTGCCAACCACGGCCTTCTTAGCCTTCCATTAGTCTGTAAAAGCAATAATGAAGATGAGGCATTCATTTTTAAATCTTATAATGATATTACTACCCAACCCTCCTAAGTTAATTATTAGGTTTTCACTTGTTTACTAACTCACTCGTGGGTTATCCTGAGCCCTTCCCCTTAAACGGGGCGCCGACCCCCACGAGGAGCCACTCTCCCTAGAGACCCATCCAAAAATCAAAAGAACCAGGGGTTGTACCATTCCAATCATGAACATCAAAATACAACAATAAAACAATACACGAGGCATAACCCATCTCGCAAATTAAATATCATAACATAATCTCATAATTCGGTACACCCCATTTATAAAACATAACTCAGCAGAAATCAAGATGAAAAGGTATAGATTCAACAAAATCATCATCCTCTGGAAGACTAGGGTATTAACACAAAAAGGGTTCCCACATCAATGAACTAACCATGTCCCGAACCCAATAATTCTACAAGATGAAATTTCATAAAAATAAAAATAAGAAGAACTTATTTACTTTCATAATAAATTCTATTTCCAAAAATATTCCCACTAAAACAAGAATTAAATAAACAATGTTGTCATATATTCATAATTGATTTTTCTATTAACTTATCCTCTTAAATTGGTAATTTAATAAATAAAAAATAATGATAAACAAAAGATTTCTTTCTATTATTATTATTATTTCCATTATACCAGATTCTGTTTTATTTTAAACAGAAAAAGAAACAGAATATTTTTTTTACCAAAATAAATAATACATCATTAGTTAAATCAGAGGAATCAGAATAAATAAATTAATAAATATATATATATAAATATAATATATATATATATAAATATAATATATATATATATATTATATATATACATATATATACACACACACACACACATATATATATATATATTTATAAAATAAAAATCCTCACAGTAATAAAAATATAGAATTCACGTATTAAACGAAATTTAAATACATTTAAATTTAAATGGGGAATTTTAATCCCAACACGCAGGCACGGGAGAATACGCCCGACCGTGGGCAGTCTACGGACTGTTGTGGACAGTCCGCAGACTGTCCCACGGTACCATCAGCGGTGTGGTGGGTACGGCTGAGGCCGAACCACCACACAGCCCCCAATATATATTTTAAAACTCACAATTAAATGTGAAGCACAGTGCCGACAGAGCAATTCGATAATTTAAATTTTCATTCAAATTTTCATATGTATAAATACATGTGGGTATATATATATTTATATATGTATATATATATATCTAATATATATATATTTATATATGTATATATATATATATACACACTGGAATTTGAGCATTTCACAAATAGGGAAAGATATTTATACTGTACATTTCACTGTGCATAATTGAAATAAAAAGAACTGTTTTATAAAATATATGTATGAACTAGAATATCACAACCCAGAAATTTGTTGAAAGGAAATTGCCCCTTAAACAAATATGTATATTTTTTATTTTTTTAAAAGAAATGAGACAACAAAACTACTGTTCATTTCCAGATTGCAACAAAATCCCTTTTCAATAAACAACAACCCAGAAACCCCCAGAAATTCCATTTAATAAATAACAATTCCCAACTCCTGGCTAAATATTCTTTGATTAAACCATAACCCCAATAGATTTTCTTCCTACAATTATTTGATTTCCAATCCCAGATAAAAATTTCACACACAGAGAACAATTCCTATTTTAATAGAGAATAAATAATTAAAAGAAAAGAACCTGGCGTCCTTCGCTTGCAAAAAACTGTAGAAGCTAAATTCCTTGTTGCCGATCTTTCCAGCAAGAGCTCCAAGTCTTTCTTCCTCTTCACTAATTTCTCCAGAAAACAGAAAAAGAAACCAAAGATAGGAAATGATTGAAAGTAAAATTTCTTCAGCATTCCAACCATCCCCTCAAACACAGAAAACCCCTTCTTAAAATCCATGCCTAGGAAACCCTTTCAGTTTCCTCTTCCCGTGAATACCAGAGGTCACATTTCTAGAATTAAATCAAAATAATATTTAACCTTAATTCCTTTGTTGCCTTTTTCATATTTCATTTTCATATTTCATGCATTTGATTAAAACTAAATAAATTTAAACCCACAAAATGAACTTTTATTTATATATATATATATATTCATTGTCTCCACATTACTTTATTCAATAATTAGTTTCATATTAAAATAATTAAAATCATCCATTTGTAAAATAAATGCAATATTTTTACCACTACTACTAATATTTATCCATTGCCTTATTTAATTATTATTTTATGTTTTTATTTTATTAATTACTTAATTATTTAAATCACAACAATAAACCATACACCACATTAGATAAATCATAAAATTACAATAACGTACAAAGACCAATGCACAACACAATTGAATACAACCAAGACGCACAAACCAAGAAGGTACAAGACTGTTGACATCTTGGAACGGAGTTACTTTTCATGTCACCTTTATTCAACTTCCTGCCGTTGGGTTGGTTCAATGCTCGCCCAGACCTATCGAAATAGGTGGAATCGAGTCTTATTCCTGCAAAGCCTGCATCCAACAAGGTGATATACAATATACATACATATAATCAATTACAAAGAATTGTGAGATGGATTCTCAGTGTAGCAGGGCGCTCAAGAACGAGTGATGCTACCTGTCCTCTCACCAAAACATATCATCATATAAAGCATTATAAATTTACATTAATTTGCATCAATATCATCAATTACTATTTTCTAGTCTACTAAATTCCAAATGATTTCATCAAAACAATTGTAATAAACTATCATCATAATATCCATGACATCATAAGAGTATATAATCAATAACAGTCTAAGCTACCACAGCATAATATCAATAGTACCATCAAACCCACAATTGCCAAACAAAATCACCAGAGAATGTCAAACATCAAGTAGCAACATGAGGGGTATTACATAAATGCTTGCTCTATTGCTCCAATTGATGAAACACTAGTCTATTTGTTAGAAAATATTGCACAAAAAATGAGTAATTAGCATACCAACCGTAGACTTAAAATAAGACCAACATTCATTTAAAATATTTTCAAGTATGGTGTGGGTTTGAACTACCCCTATTTCCTAGAAAATAGGTAGTTATCTACTTAAAGGTCTTCCAAACCTTCAGTGAAGTACACTATTTGCAATATATAGGAATAAATTTGTGTATAAATGTGTTATCAATTAGATACATCTCACATAAACACAATATGGAACACCCTCCTAGGTCCTACAAAGCCTAAAGTGTAGGAGTAAAGACCTTAAAAATATTTTACTCATTCTGTTGGCCACTAACCTTACAATTTCTTCATTATAGGATTTGGCTACTCTTTCGAGAACTCTAAGGTTCTATTGGAAAAATCACCAATAGAATGGTGAATATAATGGGGAGAACTTTGAATCTCCAGTTGAATTTTTTTATTATAGATTCATATTATTTGTCGATCTAAATATTTGGTTCAAATATTGAAAGAATTCATACCCAAAGAAAGAAATTGTTGCAGTGAACTTGAAAGTTTCATGATCTATGGTGCTCTGCTAGTGAAAAGAACTTAGAAGGAAATTAATCTTTCAAAGAGCTTCATGATGTTTGACATTCAATCCTCTGTGAAGAGAGGTGGTGACTCTATATCAAGAACCTGATGAAGATTTGAAGAAAATATCAAATATACAAATATTTCTAGTCAAGAAGAAAAATCTACAATAGTTACAATATATCTAGGTATTCTTCATATTTTGGCTTTGTAGGAAGCATACATTCTATATACGATGATCACATTTTAAAGTCATGAAAATTTTGGTTCCCTATTAAGTGAATACACATTAAGAGAGGGACTAATGGTGATTTGTTTTGTATACTTCTATATTACTAGATTGAAAAATCTATTATCAGGAGAAGTATAAATTATTTTTGAAGAAATTTATTTAGAAGATCTTAAGAAAATCAAGATAGAAATCTACATTATAAAATCTTAAGATTATGTTGTAAAAGAACTTGGATGTAACCTTTGTAATTAAAAAAATTATATGAAAAACTTGTAAGGGTATAAGAAAGTATATCATCATTATATATGCCTTTGTATGGTGCCTAGTGCAACCATGGTTTGTAATCAGCTCCAGTCAGGTTGTAAGAGAATTTTTAACTCTGAAAGATATAGAGCTATTAATTTCATTGGAATTAATGGTTACCCAAATTTCATTCCATATAGTATCAAGGAATATTTTCCAAAATTTAGTGATACAAAGTGTGAATCAACAAGTAATCATTTTCAACAATTCAACAATCTAATGGATGACTATGAGATAGATCATGTGTGGATGTGGTTATGATATTATTTGTTCAATATTTGAAAGAAGATGTAATGGATTGGTTCTCTGATTTTCCAACTTGCTCTATTTTTTCTTAGAGTGAGTTCAAAGCAGTATTCATCGAGCAATTTGGTGAAAGAATCAATGCTATTTCATTGCTCAATAAATTTTTGAATATTCAAAAAGAAGGGGACAAGCTAGTTCCAACATTTAATCAAAGATTTGCTAAAACATTAAGGGATATTCCTGAGCTCTTAAAGTTAAGTGATGCAATATGTTTGGTTGTTTATTTGGGAGCTTTTGATAATAAGATGAGCTATCCATTGAGAGATAAAGATCATAAAACTTTACATTAGGCATATGGGATTTCCATGAACATTCAAAACAACCGGGTATGTGCAAGATCATGATGGGCCAAAATGTGGTGATATGATGGGTATGTGTAGGGTATGTGGCTGATGACTTTTTTTTTACCCAAAATTATCGAAATGAAAAGGGTTATTAAAGGACATTCTCAGATTTCCACCAATATAAATTATGCTTTACTTTGAATTTAATAAATAATTATTATTCATTTTCTATTTGAATTATGGCAAAAGTCCTAATTGATAGGCTGGTTGAAAAACATCTATAACTTTCAAATGGTATCACATATTTTGAATCTAAAACATGCATCAAATTCTATGCTTTGCATGCTATAGGATTAAAAAAAAATGAATTTCATGAAGTTTTGACCAAGTTAAGGTGGTCAGACATACAATTTTTTATATTTTTTAAAAGTTGTAGTAAAAATTTCAAAATTAATTATTTACTTGGAAAAAAACTAGAAAAAGATATGCATCACATTGGGACATGAGTCCTCTACTTATATATAGAATATTATAAAAAAATATTATCATTTTATCGTGGTTAGGGTGGTCAGACAGACACCTACTTCTTATTTTTTCCCTGAAATTTAAGTACTACTACATTGAAATTTCAAATTTTCACCAAATACATTTTTATTTAAAAAAAAAACCTAGTAGTTTAGAAACTACATTAAATTTTCTACATATTCTATTCTTACATATTTTTGAAATAATATAGATAACTTATTCAAATTTTTACATCAAGTTGCCTAGCTCTGATTTTTCTGAATTTTTTGCCACTTAAGGGCCTATTTTTTCCATGATCATCCTGTACATACCCAACCAAAAATATGGAATGCACAAAGGTCATTTGAATACAAGTGTTTGTTTCTCTGATACACCAAATGTTGATGAAGGAATGAATATCAGAGAACTTACACTAATTTAGCTTATACATCATTCCATAATGCTGATCACATTAGCCCTTTTATGGGATATGATTCAAATAATGATGTAAGTGAAGAAAACTTATCCCAAGCTATGACTATTCCTCATATTGATAGGAAACTTTTTAGTGAGCATCCAAATAATATGGCCTATGTACCTGTGGATTGTATTCATGAAGTTTCAAATGCACTACATAATACACCTAATAAAGAGATGGAAACAACTTCAAATATTTGGCATATCACACTAGGTAATCAAAATACTAGTTTTTCTAGTGATGAGACTACAAAGAGGGTCCATCTGCAGTCTTATAGTTTAGATGAATTTGGTAATTTGTTTAAAGATGAGAGTGATAATGAGATAATTTATTCATAATTCAGGGTGCTAGAGCCATGCACAAATTACAATATTGTCAGGGTTGAAAATTTTGTCAATAGTGAGCTAAGTGTCATGGGGCCTATTCATGCACATTCAACTCATAATGTTGATCATGTTGATTGTTATTTTGTTGGTAATATTATCTCACATGAAGTAGAGTTGTAAATTTTACATTAGATGAGGATAGCATTAGCATGCAAGATGTTGATGACATGAGTTCAATCTTTGATGATCAGGTTATGCATTATGATGGGAATTTTAATAATAGGATGCCACAATTTTTGGGTAATTTTACTATGGAGCTTGAATATTTTTGTAACCATGATATCTCAGATTATGTGGACATGGCAAAAATTTCAGCTATGTGTACTGAACAATCTGAGGATGGGAATGAAGTTGAAAATGTGTCTATATGCTCTTCTAGTGATTACAATGATTTTGGGTGCAATGATGACTTGAAGGATTTGGACCTTTATGCTAAGGAGGTTGAGGATTTTATGTCAAAAATGAATGTAAGGGAGAACCCCTTATTTTATGAGCCTCCATCTTCACTAGAGATGAGAAATAATGATCCTTATTGGTGTAGAGAAAATCCACTTTTTGCTGAAAATTCTAATGATGCACTTGATACATGGTTAGAATGTGGCATTGAACAAGCAAAGCAACCAATTGATAAGCTTATGGAGGATGTTACATATGACTATTTCACATTTGATACAAATGTTCCAAATAAAGATATATATCATGATCTTGATTACTTGAAAGAATATGAATAATTTCAATTTCCAATTCAGTTGGGAGATATTTTAGTAGAGCATGACAACAAAATGTAGAGAAAATAATGTTATTTTTCAATATAGAGATATGTCATGTGATGATATTTTTTTAAAGTTTTTGCTTGATATTACAATACAAAATGACAAAGATTACATTGGAAATGATATATTCAGAAAAAAGTGAGAAAAGTGCTAGTAACGATGATTGTGATTAGGCAGACTCCAAGGGTATCAACATTTTCTTTCTTACAAGAAGAAGGATATACATGTTGCAATGGTATGGAAAATATAAATATGGGTTGAAGGAAATCATTTCTTCACTAGATTGGTTTTTGACAAGGGTAGGAATTAGCCCTAAGTTTTAGTGGCCTAGCACCACCAAAGAGGAATTGAAGCCTTGTTGGATTGCAGAGTGCATGCTCAAAATGTGCACCTTAGGAGAAGGCTTCAGATGAAGTGGTGATTGGATCTCCCTTTTCAGGATTTTGGGGCCTATGTAAAAAAGTGTACATAGTTTGGTTAGTTTTGGTTTTTTTCTTTTGTGCCTGGTTTTCTTTACCCATGTTTAATTAGGGCTAAAATATTAATGTTAATCCACTAAAGCATATAAATCAAACCCTAATAAACAATGAAGCATGAATGAGCATAAAGACATAAAACATAAAACAATATTACCAAATCTTCATTCCACCATTGATTCACCTCCATTGCACTTCTCCATTTTACTTGAATATGATAATTTCCCCCAAATTTCAGTGTTCAATAATAATCCTATGACAAGTGACTAGAAAAATATTGAAGATTGTTGTCTCACACTAGTAGCATGCACTTGCATAATATGTGTAGATAATGAAAATGACAAGGGTAAGGTGTTTTATAGAAAAGATAAATTTTAATGAATGGTTGAGATTGGATGCCAATAATATTTCTTATTCAATTACCAAGATTGAAAGTTGAGGTATGGACTAGGGTTAGGGAAAAATTAGGGCAAATGATAAAGATAAAGGTTTGAGATTTAATTATGATATAATTCAATCAAGGGCTAGGATTAAATGAGATTCCAAGAGATAAGATTTGATGTGGAAGATAAGATTGAAATGGATAAAGAGGTGATAGGAGTAATTAACTAATAAAAATTATTTAATTTAGGTGGCCAATGAATAATTAAATAATATTAAAATAATTATTTAATTATAGAGGAATGTGACAAAAGGAATCATTTCGAATTAAATATTGATTTAATTCAAAATTCAAGAGAGTGGACCAAATTAAATAAATAAAATTTATTTAACTAAACAAGGAGGAATAAAGATAAAAATGAATTAGTTAAATAATTAAAATTATTTAATTATCAAAGACAAAAGGGGAAATGATGGAGAATTTAGATATCACAAGCTTGGGACAATTTTTAGTGTCTACATTTTGCACCTCTTTGATACAATGTAGTTTATCGTTGTGTCTAAGAAATTCAGTCAAAACATGCTGCAATGTAAAGAAGATGAGGAAAGATGGCAAGGAGCGTTGTTGTATG